>RJWH01004466.1:0-106244 GCA_004363575.1 Solenodon paradoxus | reverse complement strand
GCACAGAGAGGCAGAGGAGGGAGAGTTTCCCAAGAGGTGTGAGAGGAGGCAGCAGGCCTGTCCCCTCAGAGGCAAAGGCTTCCAGGACCCTGGAACTGACCCTACTCCCCACCGTGCCCCACCTCTTCCTCGTAAATATGATTTATACCTAACAATAAAAAGCGGTTCTAGCTTCCCACCCAAATATCTGTTCCTGTGCATTTGTGTCCATGGGGAAAACAGTGTCACATACTCTGAAGTCCTGGCCAAGAGCTCAGACTGGCAAATTCTATGTTCTCACCTACCTTCAAGAGTCCCCTGACCTCCCATATGTTCAGACTTGTGAGCAGTGAAAGAGTGACTGATGGGCAGGGTGAGACCTGGGTTACTCCTGGCTTCAGAAATCCTGCCAATAAAGAGACAGCAGCCCCAGACCACCACCTGCCAATGGCTCTGCTGTCCTCTGAGACCCCGAAGAGACCCCTCCCTGATGATGTCCAGCATTCTCTCACTCTCAGAGGGAACTCCCAATCTTTTCCCAGCTATACCAGGGACTGTGTGCCCTTTCCTTGGGACCTATTAAATACAAACTCTAAGCACCTCTTTGGAAGGGTTCCCAGGAGGCAGGCTGAAGCCGGGGCCCACCTCCAACACAAGCAAACACAAGTTCTACTGAAACCTTCCCTACACGCTGTTCCAGCCCTGGGAGCCCTTCAGAATCCCATGCCCTCCCTAAGACCCAGGAGACTCCCATCTTCCCCAAACAATGAAGCTCAGCTTCTGGCCTCTCCTCTTGATTTAATGAGGATGCGCTTCTCTATTCTTATCCGAGCTTCTTGACTCAGCTTCTTTCCAGTTGGGAAAGCTTCTTCCCCTCTTCCCTCCCTTCCCTTCTTTTCACATTTGCCCCCTGGTTGGGATCCAGGGTACTTTACCCTCTTGAAACCAAGGAATAAGTCTCCTGTGACAGGTGTTTAGAACCCCCAAAATTCAGATGTAAAATTCAGTCTCCTCTCCAAGAAGACTCCTCTCCAAGAACCCCCAAAATTCAGATGTAAAATTCAGTCTCCTCTCCAAGAAGACTCCAGTCCCCCACTCTTCTACCTCTTTCTTCCCAGTACAGAGATTGCCCTATTCCTTCCTTCTCCCCTAGGGAGAGGGAAGATCAAGAGATGGAGCCAGGCACTGTGGGAAAGAAGGGGACAGGTCCTGGGAGAAGGGCAAGAAGCTAGAGGTGGCTTTCCCACCACCTTTTCCTTTTCAGAGCCTGAGCATATCATATAGCACTTATCACGAAGTCATTAAAGCATTTGCCATCTTCTCCTCCTAAGGCCGGTGAAGACAAGGACTCTTGACTACCTATCCTCACGCAGTAGGAGAGATCTAAGTCTACAAACCCACATATACAAGAACTACTGCATTTTAAAATGTATCTCATGTCCTACTCCAAGCCCTTGCACCAGAATACTGTTGAGAAATTCAACATCAGGTACTTTGGAATTCCCATCTGCCATGAATGTGCAAAGGTTATAGAAACACCAAGGCACACCTGCCCCCCTGCATACCATCCTATACTTGGGCATCGATCTCACCAGTGAATACTGTGGCTCCTGGATCCTGCAAGTAAGACTCTTCAGATCCCAAACGCTCAAACTCAGTTCTGTGCCCCAGCTGAGACATGGAAATTCAGATAGGAGAGCTCTGGGCTTGGACCTGGTCACTCCTGACATCCCCAGAGCCATCTATTTAGGTCCTGCCACTTGCTTCATCATAGCCAGGGACTGGAGCCCATTGCCCAGGAGACCAAACCTACACACCACTCCCCCCTCTACACTTGAAGAAGTCTCCCAAAACCCTCCCTCTCCTCAACCTCTCTAGGGTATAACCTCTTCCCAATTTTACTTTAGATGGTCACAAAAGCCAAAAGGGCCTTGAACATCAGGATGCCTTTACTCTCAGGCCTGCCAAAATGCTTGCTTGTTCTAAAGGGAAAGGAGAAACACAGGCAGGACAAACAAAACTGCTTATTTCAGTAATTCACTGTGCCATGCTTACATGTCTGGTATCTGCCTCAAGTCCTGGCCTGAGTGGGCAGAAGATATATACTATTTATTTTCTCCGGGAATGAGTGACCACTCTCTTTGTCACGTTCATCTTTGACAATGTCATCCTGTTCTTTCTTCTTTCTGTAAGATGCATAACTAAAAAAAAAAAAATCCAATAATACATATACATGTGGTTTTTTTTAAATAAGTATGAAGTATGAAAAGGCTTATTCTGAACAACGATTTCCTGCCATTCTTAACTCTCAAGCTTCTAGGAGTTAATGCCACACATCTAAATACTTTGCTTATACCTGTTGGATTTATCTATTGTAAATATTACCAATCGACTGTCCATTATAAAATGTGGAAATTTAGCTCTTACCAGCTCTTCTCTCCTGTCATCCTGCTCTGAATATATTAAGCACAGGATCAGAGTTTATATTGTTACAACCATGTAAATGTTGTTCCCGCAGAGGCAAAGTAGTGTACTCTGTTTACTTTCCTTGTGTCACCCAGGTTTTTGTTTTTCTTAAAAGTTCTAATTGCTCTGCCTTAAAAAAAGACAAAACACTCTTGCTAGTATCATAACCTCCATATTTTTTAAATGTCTCATCGTTGGTGGATTAAAGACCTAATATTTAAAAATACATGCAATAGAATAGAAAATAGGTGAATATGTTTATAACCTTGAGGCAGAAAAGAAGTTCTTAACCAAGATGCAAAACCATAAAACATAAACACTAAGAGAAAAGGGCAACACCATTAAATTCAAAGACAAGAAGCAGCTCAGAATAAAGACGATAAATTAAACACATGCATTTATTTTCAGTCCCTCCTGAATCCCAACTAAAACTTCAGTAAGTGTTTCTGATGTATATATGTATGTGTTTAAAGGCATAAACCCGCAAGGAGCCAAATGGGAGAAGAGATTAAAGTAACTTTCCAGAATACTGCTACTTAGACAAGTAAATATTTCAGTAAAAAACAGGTACAAAGCATAAAACAATACTATAAATTTGGAGGATCTCCAATGCTTTTATGGATACATAAAAATAAATTTTTAATATTCCTTTTTAAAGAAAAAGCACAGGCAGGAATGAAGGCGAGCAGAAAGGAAGAGAGGAGGAAGAGGCATTTTATTTATTTTATTTATTGTTTTTCATCGTGGCTGTTCCCACCGGCCCCAGGATGTAAACCTGGGACCTTGGGATGTGTATGCAATTCATCTAGCGGTCCTACTGCACCAGGGCACACCCACAAAAATAATTTTTACTGAATATTACTATACTATTATTCAACAGGAAGACAATGGCTTCTATTAGAAATGAAAAAAGAACAGAAGAAAAAGTTCTAAAGATCATTCATCCCTCCAGTTTATAAAATCATCAGCCCACAGACATTAACATTCATTACAATTCCTGGATTCCTGAGATCTCCTTTAACACTGAAGCCCTAAAACATTTAAAACTGAATCATCACTATTGGTAGCAATAAGTTATCCTCAGTGCCATCCAGAAAATTACTAATATCATGTTTTCAAATGACTTTACCACTATCTCTTCCATGAAATGGTAACACACACACACTTATGAAACAGTGGGCTGACTCCTCGTCAGTGTTGTCTCCCAGCCTAGAGTCTCCTGCTTCCCACAGTTCACTCATCCTCCTAAGTCCTCTTCAATACAAATACAAGGGAAGAGATCCAGAGAGTAAGAGCTCTCAGAATTACAGCTTATAGAAACATGCGAAAAACTTCAGTCATATGAATTGAAACTAATTCCAAACTAAGCAACCAGATTTAACGCTCTTTCTGCCCCATAATAATTTGACTAGCCACTATTTCATTCTTTACTCATCAGTCCAGCTCCTTAGAGGGAAATGATGACTAACACAGGTTCTTCCTTTTTATATCATCCTTTTCCAATTAAAAAGGGGGCAACAAAGGGCTCCCAGCAGAGTGCCTCTGACATACTTAGCACCTTCTGCCTTGCTTTAAGGCACAGGAAAGTATAGGGACTGGGTCTACATTTGCTGTGCAGGAAAGCTCAAAATTATATTGCTCCCTAGCTTTAGTCCTACACTTGGGCAGCATGTCTTTAACTTCTTTTGTGAAGTTCTTTCCACACCTAGGTGTTAGTTCTCCTGAAGTTTGGGACACAATGATGCTGTTTAATGAAATCACCCATGCTTCTGCCCTTGGACACGAGTCTTGACCAATGAATTACCATTTTCATGAATGCTGAAACTACCAAGTCTCTTTTTTTAATACCTATACTTGCAAATCGTCTAGCGGATTCTACTCTACAATTCCCCTGCAGAGATTGTGTTAACTATGTCGAGAAGCTGAAAACGTCACTTTCTTTAAGACATCCAAACAGCCCAGGGAGACTGCTGCATGTTCTTGAAGAAGCTCCTGGTGGAGCAGCGGTTGGGTCAATCACCTCCAAAGGATGCATGCCACTTACTCCTGAATTCAAATACCCAGTCTGGGGGGAAAGCAACCAGTGTGAACAACTGAAATAGAAATAGGTTTCTTCCTCCTGTCTCTACCTACCTTATTTGCCTTCATTCCTGCCTGTATCTTTCCTTTAAAAAAAAAAAAAAAAAAAAAAAAAGATGCTTCCTTCGGAGACACGAATAATATTCAACCTAAAATTAAGAGATAACGGAACTTCACTTCTGATCACCTGAGCACCACCCCACCACCACCACCCCCACCCACCCCCCACCCCCCGCCCAGGCCCCCGTGGCAACTTCGATTCAGAATATCCCCACCTCCCCTTCCCACGAGAATCTCCTGACTGTGAGGGCGCCCTTGCCCCGCTCCGCCACCAGGTGGCAGCATCGTCACCGCGGTCCTCTCTAGTACAGGCTGAGTTTTCTGTTCTCATTTCCTTCATCTTTCTGGGGTCATTTTCTTACATTGTTTTTATTATTCATCCTCACATGTGTCTCCTGCTAGGTAGGGCAGAAGTCTAGCGTTTTTCTGTGTCCACTGATGAACAGGACAAACTCGTTTTCAGTCCGTGTTCCGGTAAAAGCCCTTCGACGTCCTGGGGCTGAGCATCAAGACTGGGACAAGACACTCAAAACCCCTGTTGAATAAATGAATGAATGAATAAATAAGTAAATGGATAAATCGAATCTTTTCTTAGAGCTGACACGTAATTAAGGAGTTTAAGTAATCAGATGTGGGTTCTTTGTGCTGGGCAAGAAGTGCCGGGAGCGTCCTTCAAACTTTAAAGCAAACTTGTCTTCCATGTTCAATGCCTTGGGGAAGCCAGCACTACCAAACAGCAGCCCCACCTGCCCCAGAGTCGTTCTGTGCCCTCGCTGTGCCCTTGCTGTGTCCAGGGCGCACGCTGAACCAGGTTCCCGCTTGAGTGGCAGGATCTTGGCAGGAGGGCCTACGTGCAGGGTGTGTGACAACTGCAGCCGGAGAGTTCTGCGGCCTGCAAAGGCTCTGGGCTCCCGGGCCGGGTGCAATCCCACTCACAGCCCGGGCCTTGGGAGGACTCTCAGGCCCGCGCGGCACCCAAGGCCACCCAGCTCTTGGGACTTCCGGCCCTTCCCAGCCTCCCTAAGGAGCCCACTGAGTTAGGTCCACACCCCACTGCTGCCAGGGTACCGGGTCCCCACCAGAGTTGCGTCCAGTCTCCTTTCACAAGCTGGGACACCTGCAGGCCTGGGATGGGGCACATATCAGGCACACACATAAAAGTAGACACACAGCCACATACCTGCCCCGGCAGACACACCAATCACTGCACAACCCCACATGCACTGATGTCGCGTGCACTTCACCCATTCAATAAACATTTATTAATAATCCAGTTGAGGTTCTCTCTCCACAACACCAACTCCCTTGTACCTTCCCCCTTAGGGAGATGTGGTTGACTTCCCAGGTCCAGCAGCTCCCTCACCTGTCCCCATGGCCCAGGTGCCCAGCGTTTGAGATCCCCCTGCCTCCGGGGTCATGGATTTGGTCAGACTAGGGAGCATTAAGGTTGGGCAGGCTCCGTGGAAGAGGGTGAGGTTAGGTGGACTGAACTGCCCTGAGCTAGACCAGATTTGTCCAGAGCACACCTGAACCAGGAGTCCCACAAAGGTGACTGGGCAGGAAAAGAGTGAACCGAGGTGAAGCGTGGAGCACATTGAAAGCTCCGTGTGTGGTCAGAAACTGTTTCAAAACCACCTTCCTGGCCTCCATCCCACCCACACCGCACTGGATAGTTTAAACCAAAGTCTAGGGAGTGTGTCCCTTAATACCTTCACCTAGAAGGCCTATGCCCTCTCCCTTTTCACCATGGGTAAAAAAACAAGTGGGTACCATCATATACCCCAATGGCCCTCTCCTTTCCTGACTCCTCTTCATCTCCCACATCTGTCAATGTTGGGGAGTCTCAGGGCTTAGAACTTTATCTCTTTTATGTATACTCACACCTTTGGTGATCTCATTGTCATATATGACTTTAAATATCATCCATATGCTCTCAATTTTGTATCTTCAAGTAGAATTTCTCTCGAACTCCAGAACAATATTACCATCTACCTACTTAACATCTCCACTTACGTGTCCAAATGCAACTTCATCTTAACAAGCCAGAACAAGGTGCCTAAACTTTCCACTAACCCACGCCTCTTCAGTCATCTACATCTCGGTAAATAGAACACCATCTCATTGCTCAAGCAAAAACATTGAATTTCTTTCCCTTTATCTACTATGCAAAGTAAAATGGTAGAAAGAGAGAGGACACAGGCCCCACGGGTGGAAAGTTTAAGGTATCCGCTTTCTCTTCTTTCTCTCAAATCCTATGCTGAAGTTCTCAGCAAAGCCCATTGGCTCAACCTTCAAAACATTTCCAGACTCTGACCACTTTTCATCAACTCCCAGCAACATCATGTTTTCTCTGGATTACTGCGATAGCCTCCATCCTGGTCTCCCTGCTTCCATTCTTGCACCACCTTAGTCTATTTTCCATGCAAAACCAGAAGAAGCCTTTAAAATATGTAGTGCCATGTTGAATACTTCCATTCAAAATCCTCCAGTAGTTCTCATCTCACTCTGAGTAAGACATACCCACAGTGGCCTACAAACTCCTGTACTGTATGGTCCCTGATATTGTCTGACTGTTTCTCCGACTACCCTACTCTTTGCTCATTGTCCTCCCATAATATTAACCTCCATTCTATTTCTCGAACACAGAATTGCCCCAAGACCTTTGTCCTTGTTATTTTCTCCACTTAGAATATCTCCCCCAGATCTCTGCATGGCTCTCTCCATCTCCTTCTTCAGGTCAGCTCTCTGCTCAAATATTATCAGCAAAGGCTTCTCCAACCTCCCTTCTCAATCCTCCCCATGCTTCTGACCTTCTTTATTTTTCTTCATAGCATTTATGGCCATCTGATATACTATACTTTTTTCTTGTTTGCTTATTGCCTGTTACCATCATTAGAATAAAAATTCTGCAAGAGCAGTCATGTCTATCTGTCTTGTTTACCGTATTCCAGAGCCAAGAACAGTATCTGGAACATAAGGAGGCCATCAATAAATATTCATTGCCTGAGAGTGCAAAGGCCTTGTTTATTATTATTTCATTATTTCACTCTTTCTGCTGATTCTCAGGATCTTTCCCAACAAGAATTCCTAGCAGAGATTATTGAAATTTAATTGGAATCTTTCTGCCAGCTCTGCTATATTATTGTATCATTCCAGATCTTGCTGGGAAACAAGAAGTGTGCCCCCAAAAAGATTTAATGGAAAAGAATTTCATGAAGGGGCCATTTACAGAGGGCAAGGTTGTTGTCGGCAGCCATCGCACCTGAATTAGTATCACTCCAAAACTCAGACCATCCCTCCTTCCCAACAAAGTGGACATTACATTTATTGCCTGAAATTCTTTCCACTGAAACCACTTCCCTTCGTCACTGTTTTTTAGGACCACCACTGGGTGGAGCTGTAAGCAACTGTCTATTTCTGACTGATGCCAGCATAAATTAATGACCCCTATGAATTCAAGACTATGCATCTTCTACCTCTGTTAATGTTTATAGAAAGCATCTCCATGAAGGCAACCATGTGATCAATAGAAGAAGCAGGAAACAATACAAGCAGAATCTGAACCCACTGCTTTACTCAAACTTTCTGACATTTCTAAGTCTGTCTCTGTGTACAATGTGCATTTAACAAAGGAATACTGCCGTCATGTCCAACTCTATGATTTACTATAAATAACGCCCCAACGTTGCATTGTCACCAGGTAAACTATAGGCTGGGTCCAGTGGCAAATCAGAAGCTGCTTTTCAAGTAGAAAATAATCATTAGTAAAAGAGGCGAGGCCTTACTCCAATACCCTAAGGGACTTTGTTGTGATTCTCCTATTGAGTCTCCTACAGCACACTTATCTGCTACAGACAATCTGAAGCTCATTGATTTGAGTCAGAACAGCCTTTGAAACATGTGTCTCTTTCTTCTTGGGGAAAGAGTAACATGCCCCAGACCAATGTTTTTCAGCAACTCCACAGCCTAGAAATTTTACCTCTGTTGCAGGATCCTGAATTCTTATAAAATTTCTTTCCTCAACCTCTTCCTCCTCCTCCTCCTCCTCCTCCTCTTCCTCCTTTATCTCTTTCTCCTCCTCTTTATTCTTCTTTTTTCCTTCTTTCTTCTTCTCCCCCCCACCCCCTCCACCTCTCTTTCATACATGGGTCTTACTAAGCCACTCAGGGTCACTGAAATTTCATGTGCACCAGATTCAGTGAGTATAATGTCATCAGTTTAAGGACCAGTTCTATATTCTGTGGGATATCAAGATTATCTTCTGAGAGAGAAAAGGAAAGTTGACATGTCCCTGAGGTTAAAGGTGTATTACTGTCATTCCAGTTAAAAAGGAACTCATTTCAGTGGTCATTAGTTGACCAATATAGAAAGAAGGTATGTACTGCCTCTTAGCTGTAATAATGCTATACCAACGACCACAGCATCTTCTAAGTCTTTGAAGGTACTCTACGAAACTTCCTTAAGAATGTAGCACTGTTTTAAAGTTTTCTATCACGGAGAGTGGGAGGGAGGAGATGGGGTGGACAGTTCAAAGGATTTCTACTTGGCCCTTCCTACATTAATTTTATTCACTCCATGATCAGGAGACCAGTGTGGAAATTTTTCTAATTACTAAGTATACCTACTCCCACTATACAGTCTGCCGAGGTCTTACACACCTACTGGGAGATGAACCTGAACCAAGATCCTTTTATCCCCTGAACTCCATGAATGCTCATTCATGTTGAATCACACCAGAGATCATCAACACAAGGCAGTGTCTGATAACACCCTAAAGGTCTGAGAATTTCCTTTCCCCATTCATAGTCACCCTGATAAACAGCTATTGATCTCTCAGAAAAAGGCTTAGAGCAGTGATTCTCAAATGTTAATATATCTCGGACTCACCAGATTGCTTTAAAACACAGATTGCTAAACTACTCAAGAGTTTTTCATTAAGTAGATTTGAGACAGAACCCAAGAATTTGCATTTCTTTCTCTTTTTTTTTTTAAGGGAAAATACAGTTAGGAATGAAGGCAAGTAGTCACATCGAAAGAGAGAGGAGGAAGAAGTATTTTTATGTATTTAGTCATTCATCTTGGTTGTTCACACCACCCTCCCCCCAGCCCGGGATGTGAACCTGGGTCCTTCGGATGTGGGTGGCTGGAGGTGTCAGATCCAACCACTGCTCCACCACGGGAGGGTCTGAATTTGCATTTTGACAAGTTCGCAGATGTTGCTGACGCTACTGCTTCAGGAACCACAATCTAGGAACCACTGACTAGAGACTGATTTACATCATCCACCTGTGAAAAATACTCAGGGTCCTTACTGCCCCAGTCCAATCAAGGGGATTTAGTCTGGGACTTAAGTCAAAACAACTAAGTTAAATACAGTAGATTCACAATCTACTTTGAATCAGGTTTCTGCCCACCAGCCCTAGAATTGCTCCACTTACATGAGTCAAGTAACACATCAATAAACTGTTCATCCATTTCACTCTTAATGATGCTGTGATCAATTAGCTACCCACACACATCTCTGCAGACAAAACATGTTTATTGCCACTTGTCCTCTCAGTTTATATCATAATCTCATTCTTCCTATTTGCTCATGGCTCTGTGCCAACATCTGGCCTCTATCACTCAGGAAGTCCACGATTCCCTTGAAATAAGATTAGTCAGTCCTAAGAGGGCATCCCCTACCTTCATATCCTGCCTACTAAAGAAGCCTCTACAGTGCTTTCCAAAGACACTGGCCTTCCCCTTTCAATGCTTTTCTTATTTCTTTGGAGAAGGAAGTGTCTTCCTGGACCCTTCAGAGGTGCAGAGTTAGTGGCTGCACATAACAGGCGTATCCCAACATTTCTACCTCTCTGACTTTGAGTTCTTTCCTCTACTACTTGAAGCAGAGGCTAAGGCCCAGGGGTATCAGCACCACTTAGAAGTTTCTTAGAAATACAGTATTGGGGCATGCCCTGTGGCTCAGATGGCTGAGATGTTGGCATGTAGACCACTCACAGCCCAAAGACCCAGGCGCAAGACCCAGTGCCTGGGGTGAAAAAACAAAACACGACTAAGTAAATAAAGATACTCTTTCTCCTCTCCCTTCCTTCTTTTCTCTCTTAAAAAAAAAAAATCTGTATTTTGGGGGGCACCCCAGAACTACTGAATCAGAATCTCCAGTTTAACAAGACTCCCCAGGTGAATCATATAAGCATCAAAGTTTGAGGGTCATTGTTCTACAATAACTAGTAAGAGTAGAGTATCTCAACCTCATTGAATATAAGCCATTAATGAATCCAGGCTTCGAGTAATTAACCCTTTAGACTATTAGTCCACCCATAAGTGCTTAATGAATGCAGTAATACCCAAATCCTGGATGATGGTACCCATATCAATAAATTTGTCCTTTGGTCCCCAAGATTCTCCCAATGTGGCTGACAAGTTCTTGCAACTCCTTTAATATGTATCATCTTGTTCTTGGAGTATATCTTACATATTCCAGTCTAGGTGATGTTACAATCAAATGCTCACTATGGGTCTAGAGACTATGAAGAGTGGCCAGGGTGGGTTCTGAAGAGAAAACACATTCTCTTTGTCAAAGAGTTATTAAAATCACATGCAATCAGTTCATCTATGACAAAGGAGTCAAAAGCACACAATGGAGAAAGGAAAGTCTCTTCGATAAATGGTGTTGGGAAAACTGGACAGCCACATGCAAAAAGAATGAAGCTAGACCACTGTCTAACACCGTTCACAAAAATTAACTCAAAATGGACTAGAGACTTGGATATAAGACCAGAAACCATAAAATTCTTGGAAGACAACATAAGAAATATTTTCCATGACATCAGTCTTTGAGGTCTTTAGGGACTCAACTCCAGCGTCAAGAAAAACAAAAAGAAAAATAAATAACTGGGTCAACATCAAACTAAAAAACTTCTTCACAGTAAAAGAGAACATCACCAAAACAAAAAGATAACCTTCTAACTGGAAGAGAACATTTGTGTTCTATATTTCTGACAAGTGCTTAAAATCCAAAGTATACAAAGAATTCATAATATTCAATGACAGAAAAACAGACACTCCAATCAAAAAATGGGAGGAGGATGGAGAGATATTTTCTGAAGAGGATATACAGATGGCCAACAGGCACATGAAAAGATGTTCCTACTAGCTGGCTATCAGGGAAATGCAAATCAAAACAATGATGAGATATCACCTTACACCTGAGAGATTATTATCCAAAAGTCTGTAAACAACAAAAGTTGGCAAAGATATGGAGAAAGTAGAATACTTTTACACTGCTGGTGGGAGTGCAAATTGGTGCCAACCTTTGTAAAACAATATGGAGATTCCTCAAAAAATTGAAGAGGTAAATTCCATATGATCCTGCCACACAATTTCTAGGTATCTACCCAAAAGATACAAAAACACTAATTCACAGAGACTTATGCACTCCTATGTTTATTGCAGCCCTTTTCACAATAACTAAGAACTGGAAACTACCTAAGTGCCCAACGTCAGATTAATGCATAAAGAAGATGTGGTACACACATACAATGGAATACTAAACAGCCCTTAGAAGAGATGAAATTCTGTTATTTGTATCAACATGGATGGAACTAGAGGGGATTATGCTAAGTGAAATAAGTCAAAAGAGATAGATACCAATGATCTCACTCATAGACGGAATGTGAATTAAAAAAAAAAAAAAAAACAGAACAGATGAAACAAAATCAACCCCTGGACACCTGCAATAGAACTGAGGTTACCAAAAGAGAATGGGACAGGGGTGAGGGAGGGGGCAAGTGTTGACAGAGCCCACTGGACAATGGTGAAGAACACTTGGTGATTTGGTGGAGGGCAGGGTATGCTGACATATGTCTTAGGAATGGGGAAACTCCATATTCCACGCCATACCTCTCTAGTGATAGTCTAAGTGTGATGCTTCCCCATGCTCCAGATTACTGATGTCCTCTTTCCCCCAACAAAGAGATTATCTGTACACTCACCAAATAACCGAGCCACCCAATCCTAGGATCCCACTTTGGGAATCTAGCTCTGGGATCTCTCCTGGTACTCTTCACTAAATCAGTCAAGACTCTGCCAGGAAACAGAGGGCATGCTGAAAAAAGTTTAACCATAATTTAATAAAGGGACTACTTAAGAGGTGTGATACAGACAAGGAATCAACATGGGACAGTGAGGCACCCACAGTTTAGCAACAGTGGGAAAGCATTACCATATCAAGGTCTGAAGGGGAAAGAAACAGGAACAGTGTTTCAGAAGCTTTCGAAATGAACCCATGGAGAGGAGACAACCCAAAAGGATCTGTAAATGTAGATCAGTGATTCTCAAACTTCAGCATATGTCAGTTACCTGGAGGGTATGTTTAAATACAGAAGATTTGGGGAAGAACACTTGGTGATGTGGTGGAGGGCAGGGCGCGTTGACATATATCTGTGGAATGGGGAACCTGCACATATAAGGTTATTTTAATGTGTAGAATAAGTTAATACAAATTTTTTAAAAATACATATGATTCTCATAGGTCTAGAGTAGGAACTGAGATTTTGCATTCTTAATAAGTTCCCAGGCCATCTTACTGCCCAAAGACCACTCTTTGAGAGAAAGTATTCATTGCCAGAACTTCAGCAAGATGAAAGATTTAGGGAATGAATGCCCAACCTCTTCCTTCCAAGAGCCACTGATCTGCAGCTGCTTCCCAGGGGCCAAATCCAAGCAGAAGCTATAGGGTAAGGGATCTGGAGTCACACAGTCTGTGGAGGTCGGCCTTCCAGAGAACAGAGCAGGCCAGAGAGAGTAGAGAGTGGATGAGGTGGGGTAAAAGAGACTAAACAGAACCATCATCAGCAGAAGGATGGATGGGTGGGTGGATGGGTGGGTGAATGGATGGGTGGATAGATAGATAAACTGATATATATATATATGAATAAAAGTATATATGATATATAATATATATGAATAAAATATATAGATATATAATAGATAATATGTAGCTATATAGATATGTAATAGATAATAATAGATATATATGAATAAAAGAAAAACAATGATGGTTAATATTCAATGAATATTTATTATGTATCAGCCTCCAAACTGAGAGCTTTACTCAGGTTACCTCATTTAATCCTCAGAAGTAGATCCATTACCATTCCTAACTTACAGATGAGGACACTAAAACACATAAACAGGATGGCTTACACACGTTCACGCAGCTAGCAAGTGGCAGAGACTGAATCCCAACCTGAGCAGGCTGTCTGTAGAATGTCACTCCTCTGCACTGCTCTGTGGTCAAAGGACGTGGGCAGACAGGCAGTCTGGAATAGCGGGAAAGATTGTAACCCCAGAGCAGAAGACAGGTGAACTCAGACACTTACTCTGGGTACGTCCTGTGACTCGGGTGGCTGAGATGGCTGGGGTGTGGACCATGTATAATCCAAGGATCTGGATTCATGACCTGCGGCTGGAGGGGATCAAAATAAACAACTAACTAAATAAAAATGCTTATTCCTCTCCCTTTCTCTCTTAAAAAAAAGACACTTGCTGTGTGAGCTTATGTCCATATGCATAAAACAGAAATCATAACATGATAATAATAAATATTACTCCATAGTTTTGCTGGGAAAGTTAAGCAAGATAACAGCGTAAAGTCCTTTACGGTCTAACACATAGTTCGACAATCAGATTCTATTACTACTACTACTACTACTATTATTAATAGATAGAAAGAGATGCAGAAACTTATGAGGAAAATATTCCCACCCCACCTCCCACTCAAATGAGGGCCCAAAGCTTGTGTGAATGACTGAATGAGTAGCCTACATAATAACTTCTCTTTTCAGGACTTTTCTTCTGATACATCTCTGGTGTTTCTCATAAGGATGGGAAATACTTGCCCCTTCTCCCACTGTTGATTTCTTGAAATTTGAGGATCTGTCTGATTATGAGTTGGCCAGCCCCTCTCCTTAGAAATCCCCTCTTGGTTCCCAGGATGGAGAGGAAAGTGAAAGATGAAGGGGGCTGTTTCAGGTCAGGCTCCCTGCAGCTGTTCTGCCCAGGTGATGGGTATCTGAAAACAAACAGTAGAGAAAGGGGCAGTGCTCACTGAGCCAGGAGGTTGAGCCCAGAGTCCTGAGATCGGGGAGGAGGGGTAAGGAGTGTGGAGTGGCGTGCTGGACCTCCTTCCAAGGAACATTCCCTTTCAACAATGTTGTCCCAAAGGAGGGACTGGTTCCCAGATGCTAGATGGGCAGGCACTGGATAATCTGGCAGGGCTACCCCAGGCTCCATGGGTGCTCTGAGGACACCAGGCAGCCTTTTTTTTTTACCACTGCCAGCACAGAAGAGAAGAGAGTAAGGGGTCAGACAGACTCAGGAAGGGTCACATCTCCTCATTCTGCCTCCAACCATGCCCACCACCTCTGGTGACTAGATGGTTCATATGCAGATGCCCCCAGTGATGTAACAGGGCAGTCGCTTTCTCCAGAGCTGACAGCACATGGTCCCATTCTCTTGAACAGACTGCAGATTGCTTAGGTTCTCAGAGCTGAAGCCAAAGAAAGCAGAAAGGGGGGCCAGCTGCTGAGGGGAGAAGAGGAAGGGCAGGGTCAGGTTCCTTTGGTAAAGGGGGTGGGCAGAGAGGAATCCACGGAGTGGACATGGAGGGGAATTTCTGAGCAAAGAAAGTGAAAGCTCTGGACGATAAATAGAAGGCAATCACAGCCTAGAGGCTCACACAGCCTTCCACACTCATATTCCTAGACCCTCTCACACCCCCTAAGGACGCCTGTGTGCTTCCCATTGCTCCCTTGAAGCCCAGTTGGCTCAGCCTCACACAGACTCCTGCCCAGGCCCAGGGAGTCGCTCCCACTCGCTCACAATCATCAGGCTGCCTCTGCTCACCCTCCATGGCATCTCCTGCGGCTGTGTTACTAGCCCTCAGCCTGCTGAGCCTCTGGACCTCGCCTGGTAAGACGGAGGGAGGCTGAGGGTGTGGGGGATGGGGGCAGTTCAGAGTTCAGACTGCTGGGCACTGGATTTGAGGGTCACTGTGAATTAGGTCTGCATGTTTTCGTGAACATGGGGGCTCCCGGCGACCCTGTGTGTGCCTGTGAGTGTGAGTGTATCTGGGCCCCTGAATTCCAATGTGTGTCTGTCTCTTGGTATAACTCAGGTCCTCTGGCTGCCCCTCTCTGCAGGTTCTAGTTCCTGCTATCTCAGTTTCCCAGGCAGAAGGGGAGAATGGGATATATTTGTTTAAGGTGGGAGAATGGGAGACACCGAGGCAGGGTGAAGAGTCAAATGATTTAGCAATGTGCAAGGCCTCGGCACCAGCCTCCTACCACCCAACCCTCAGTCCCCACCTTCATGCGTTTCCATACCAGTGCTGTGACCTGCATTAGCTCTTCATCTGGGGCAGAGTGGAGTGGTCCTGGCAGAGAGGGTGGGAGCAGCAAAGGCATCTGTGATGCTCAGGAGGTGGATGTTTCCCAAACAACTTGGAAATATTTAAAAATATTCAGCAACCAGTAGGTACATGATGGCCTAGCGGCCTCCACATACACATAGGTGTCCTATCCCAGAGAGCACTGTGGCCTCCCATTCCCAGGATCCCTTCTTTCCCTATCCCAACCCCAGCTCTGGGAGGTGCCAATGACGCCGAAGACTGCTGCCTGTCTGTGACCCAGCGCCCCATCCCTGGGAACATCGTACGAGCCTTCCGCTACCTCCTCATCAAGGATGGCTGCCGGGTGCCTGCCGTCGTGTGAGTTGCAGCAAGGAGCATGTCTAGTTTCGCCTCCCCCAACAGCCCCCGGGATACCTCCACTTTCTTAAATCTCCTCCTTGCCAAGTTTTTAAGGAAATCCTTGAAACAAGATCCCAGATGTGATTCCCAGCCTCTGCCTGCCAGGAAGCTGGGTTCCAGGACTCCATTCTCTCTGACCTCTGACTTCTCATGCCAGGTTCACCACAATGAGAGGTCACCAGCTCTGTGCACCCCCAGACCAGCCCTGGGTAGATCGTATCATCCGGAGACTGCAGAGGAACTCCACAAAGGCAAGGCTAACCCCAGTTCTGTCCCCTACCTCTGAGCCCCTGTCTAAGACCCCCAGCCCATGACCTTGCCTCTCCTTCCGCCCCCAGAACAAGCGCCACAAAGGTTAGTCCGCAAGAGTCTCAGAGGGAGCCCTGTGTCTGAGTGAAGGGACGTGAATCACAGTGGCCCTGGGGAACCAAGGACCAGAAAGGCGGACCAGGCCTCCAGCTCCTCTGCACCAGACCTGACTTAGCTGGGGCAGGGCCTGGAGTGAGTGTGGGTGAACCGAAGTGTGAGAGGAGCACTGCTTCTCCACGCCCAGACCGCGATGCTTCCAATAAAGCCACTGACATCCACAGATCTGCCTGTGTGCTGTTTGCTGTAATCCAGGGCTGGGACAGGGAGGAGGGAGACAGAACTGTAGAATATATTTTCCACAAAGTGTATCAGCCTGAGCAGCCTCCTTATCTACCTCCACTTAACAACCCATGTTCACACCATCAGTTCCCATAATCAGGGCCCCGTCTCATGTCTCCTCTCCACCCTATCACACTCCATGGTTCAGGGGCACTAAACCTGTATCAGCTCCCTGAACAAACCAAATACTCTCTTGCCTCCCAGTCTTTGCTCTCTAAGGCAGGTGTTAAAACATCCAGGTGTCTCACGGATCAGATGTCACTGGTGGGGAGGATGTTGACAGGAAACAGTTCTCATGTCTGGGGGAGGCAGAGGGCCTAGCTCTACTGCCTGAGGGAAAAGTATCCATCCACACATACTATTCCCCTGTCTGGAACACTCTTCTCTCTTCTATCCACCTGGCTTCCAATCTGCATCTGGATGACTCTTCTCCAGGAAGACTTCCCTGACTCCAGGTTGTTGGGGAGTCTTCTTCCCTCCCCAGAACCCAGGGCCCCCTCTCTGACAGCGCTCATCACACTGAGTTAAAATTGCCCATTTGTCTGCCTTCCTGAAGAGCGATCATGTCTATTTTGGTTCCCTGGTATCTTATACCCTGCCAGGCACAAGGTAAATCAACAAATATTTGTTTTGAGAATGAGTAAATTTATGAAGAAAGGCTTAGTAGCCAGAGGGGAAGGGCCATCTGTCCACTACAAATCTGACTTCTCTCATTCAGTCAGGTCAGCCAGGTCCAGCCCCTCTGGGCAATCCTAGGGTTACAGTGCTCAGATATACTGACAAGCAGATCTAGGAGCCAGTGATGGGGAGGACCCAGAGGAGCAGAAGAAGGGTCAGCCAAGGAAGGAGGGAATTCAGCGTGGAGAAGCCCCACTTGCTCTCTGGCAGCCCATGGAGGTCCAAAGCACAGGCAATGCTGAGACCAAGGGAGTCACAGGGTAGGGGTCTGAGCTCTGGAAGATAAAAGCCCTGTGACTCCTTGAGCACCCCACAGAGCTGCTCTGGGAGGAGTGAACTTGCTTGGGAAGTCCCTTGGGGAAACTGCTTGGCCCCCTGTTGTGGCCTCTAAGGGTATGTTGAGTTGGAAGCGATAAATCTGTGCCGCTAGGGTTGGATGGCAGCTAGGAAGCCAGATTGAGTACCCTGGCCTGGGAAAGGGGCCATCATTATACCAGAAATAGCTCATCCGATAACAAAACCAGGTGTGGGCAGGCCTGGGCAGGCCTGGAAGGAAGCCTGGGGAGATATCATGCTAACCCCTTCTCAGATCATGGCAGTTTCTTCTTCCCCTCTGCTCCCAGAAGTAGGTGCTCAAAACCTTATATATTCCAGGTCTTAAAGTTCACAAGGAGAGGGAGGGATGGGGATAGTTTACAAGAACGATTACCACAGCTGGAAAGTTTAGCTCTGCTTCTTGAGGGAAGTTACCCAGCCATCCATGCATCCATGCATCCATCCATCCCTGAATCCATTAGACCTTTGTCATTTATCCACCCACGCACCTGTCTAACTACCCACCCATTCATCCATCCATCAAGTCAGACAACAATGGAATTCCAGAGGTCCCAGCTGCAGACACTCTTGGGGCCCTGCACCCCAGAAGATAGAACAAATACAGGTGTGATGGGGGCACATTGCCTCAAGTCCTTCTTAGTCACCAGTCTGCCACAGAAGCGACACGAACCTTCCCTCTGGGTCCTCGGGGGAATACAGATGACATGAGAAGGTGATGGTGGGCACCCTGAGGAAGGTGCTACGAGGCCTCTGGATATTGCCTCCCTGTCACTGTCCCTGAACAGACCGAGCTCAAAGCCCAGTCCCCAATCCCACAACCCTGTTTCTGCCCCTCACTGTGTGACCCCAGCCAAGTCCCTTCCTCACTCCACATTCTAAGGCCTTAGATTCCCCGATCTGCCAGGTAGGGGTGAGGACTTAATATTTTAATAACCCCTCCAAATAAAGACTTAAATCTCTAAGTCCCAAGCTAAACTCCCAGCCTGAAAAGCTCATAATAGTTCCTTTTCTGGGGCCACGGGGACCATTCTCTGGGAAAAAAGAGCACGTAGACTCAAGAGGAAAGAAAACGATCCAGGAGCCAGAGAAGCAGCCTGAATGGCCCCCTGCTGGACCCGAGAGACTTGGGGAATAAAAGTGTTTGAGGACACCTGAGGGGGAAGACACAGCCCCCAGAGAGCAGGCATACAACCCTCCCACCCCTCCCCAGCCAGTGCCTTCTTCCTGCTTCCTTCCTCCTTCTTTTTCCCACCCAACCCCTTCTGGGCACTGGGTCTTATCTCCTTGTCAGATGCATGAAGGCTTAGCCCAGTGATCTATGACTCGTCCCAAACCACTCAAGCATTCTCAGCACTGTGACTTCATCTAATCAACACCTGCTCCGTTTCACATGATTCACAAATAAGTGTTGAGTCTTAATTTGTCCTGAATTCTGGCAGGCCAGGAGCCTACCTGACACGGATGAGGCTTCCAGCTATCTAAGGGGTAGTGTGGACTCCTAGTTCCCCAGAAAACATAAAGGGACCTTGCTACCTGCCTCTAGATAATACCTTTCTATGGCATGTGGTACCTGCTACAGGTTAAGGCCAGCACCTGAGTGACATCTCCTTACCCTGAAAGCCTATGCCCTAGCAGTCAATATCTCCCTAAAGCTACCTGACATCCCTGCTGAGGGAGCTCCCCATCTTTTTGTCTACCCAAGTGGTGGATGCAAAGCCCTGCCACATCTATTGATAGAGTTCTCCAGGAGCGGGATTAGGCCTTGTCCGTCACCACTACTGACATCAGTCTGCACAGGGCCTGGCACAGAATAAGCCCCAGTACAGACTGATTAGCAAAAACTGGAATTGAGCGTGGCCCTTCCCACTATGCCCCACCCCCACCCCCCAGTGCTCCCACCTGGAGCACATCCAGTTCTCAAGACATGGGGCTGTCTCTGTTGCGTGGGTAAGTGTCTGGTCAGAGCCAGCCCCAGAAGGTTTTGATCAGTTTTGCATCATCTCATTTGATTTCTCGGTAAGCCCCCACCCCATGCCCCCCTTCTTTTGCCTCCGGGAAACTCGGAAACAGTCAGAAAACCTTGGAAAGAACAATCTCATAAAGGAGCAGAACTCCCAAGTGGGGAGTTTCCTCCAAGAGTCCCTCTGAAGGAAGGAGCAGGCACTTCTCTGGTCAGAGGATTTCTTCAGTGACCCCGAGATGTCCACCTGGAAGGGCATGGCTCTGGAGTGCCGGCTACTTTACGGCTAGTGGTCACTAGGAGCTGGGCACTGCTCCAGGTGCTGGCATCATTCTTCTGTGACAGCTGAAAAAACTGAGGTGCAGAGGTTAAATAGTTTGCCCAGGCCAAACAGTGAGCAGCATGGCTGAGCTCAGGTTTTAGTTGGACATTTTGGTTCCAGAATCTGTTCTTTCAGCTGCTACCACCCTCTGAGTTAACCTAAGAAAATGGAGAACAATACGGCAGAGTCAGTTCTGAGAAAGGGACCCTCAGGAAATAGAGAAAGCCATTGCATGGGGGGCTGACCATGTACCAGGCTCCACGCTGAGTCCTTTATGTGCATTATACATTTGCACCCTGTTGAGGTGGGGATGACTAGTCCCATTCTATATGAAGAAACTGAGGCTCAGAGGGGTAGTGACCTCCCAAGGCCACTCTGCTAGTGAGGGGCAAACTGAGACTGCAGTGCAAGTATGCCTGAACAGCAGCAACTTCGACTGAGGGGACTGGGCTGTTCAGTTAGGGTAGAAAAGCTTGGTTTGTTAGGAGGAGCTAGGAAAAAACAAGAGGAGAAGCTAGAGGCCTTAGGCAAGACCCAGATGCCCTTGAAGGACATCCAGCCTCCTAAGCCTCTCTAGCAGAAGCAGAGCCAGCTTCCTCAGAGCCTCAAAGGAAAAACAGTCCCCGTAGAATGTTCCAGGGGTCTGCTTGGGTCTGTTTTCCTTAGTACAGCATCGCAGAGGGAACCTGGCTATAATCCTCACCTTTCTACTCCATTCCCATGAGTGCATCAGAAGCCCGGATCTGGTGATGTCGAAAGAAAGGAGGAACAAAGGGGCCTGGAGATCTGAAGGAAACAGGTTGAAGCAGGAGAGAGAAGGTCCTGTGGGTGGAGTTTCTAGAAGGGGTGGAGCAAGACTTTTAAACCGTGGGCTTCGTGGAGGGACTCTGAGCCCACCAAGCAGGGACCTTTGCAAGGCATAGTAACTGGGGACAACAGAGACAGGCTCAGACTCCTGAAGGACATGCTTCTGAGGGCCATTTCTGTCTCTGAGGGGGCAGGGATGGACAGGACAGGGGAGAAGGACAAGATCAAAGGCAGAAACCCTGAGGGTCTGAGTAGCTGGGGCAATGAGACCTCCTCGCCCCCACCTCTCTTCCTAGGACCCGTGAGTCTTCCTGGTGAGATGCAGAAGGCAGGTTTCCACCCTAGGCTCCAAGCTGACTGACGTGCGCAGCTCTCGTCCCAGTAGTATTCACACTGCCCCACCAGGACAACAGGACCACCCTGGGCTCTGGAGCTCAGAATCACAGTCCCTGAAGATCTAGATGCATCACCATCAACACCCCTGTCACCTTACCTATACCTGTCAGACCATCGTTTCAAAGACTCTCCCCCAAGAGAAGTCACCCCTTCCTATCAGGGACCCAGCACTGCAAAATCCTCCAGCAATTCAGAAACCCTGACAGGACATCCCAATATGAATTGATGCCTCCATTACTCACAGAAAGCCCATCAATGTCAAGTCCTCCCTATTACTATCAGGCCACCATTCCTCTTAGAAAATGCTATCACTGTCAGGAACACTCAAGTTTATCAGGACGAACAACAGTCTTGCACAAATCCAAGGATACTATAAACGGCAGATCCTAAGTGTCAGGAGATCTGTTAGTTTGAGGCCCCAGGAGTGTCAGGACTGCTATGACCGAGGGTCACAAACTGTCAGAACCCTTCTGTCTAAAGTGACACCTGGAAACCAGAACATTCGATTCATGATTCATGCCAGATACTTCTAGATGCTAGTGATACAATAGTGAACAAGACAGATAGGTTCTTGGGCTTCATGGAGTTGAATGTAGCCCTGTAGCGACCCTTACATTAACCACACCCCCCCCCAAAAAAAAAAAAAGGCAAACAGATAAATGCAATCATCAGGATGCTTACGTGCAAATCACCGAAGCGCAATGGGTGATTCAAACAGAAAAGTAACTTATTGAAAAGATGCTGGGAAAGTGCAGAAAATGGAAAAATAAGGAAGCCCAGAGTCACAGCCATCCCCAAAGGTACAGTCCAGACAGCCCCGCAGGACAACAGAGCAGCACTGCTAGAAGGAGATGCCAAATGCCAGCACCATCTCTACATCGAGGGCTCCTTCCCTGTGTTCTGTGCTCTAGAGGGCCCTGCTCTGGCCCTCCACCAGTCCTATCTCTGGGCACAGGGCAAAGAATACACAGGGATAAAAGATGTGCACACACAGAATCATGATACTCCCAGGTCACCCTTCCGGAAATGAAAGCTAGAGAGGTCCCCACATCAGGGGCCCCAATCAGTTTCCAGAGACCATGAAGACCTCATCTTCAGATCTGTGCTTCCGAGAATGAACTCTGCTGATTTGCACACTACTCGGTCAGGCCCAGGGGTAACTATTTGCAGGGAACTTGTATGGATGAGGCTAACATGTCTACACCCAGGTCCATGATGACCTTCATGGTAGGCTGGAAGTGAAGAGAAAGAAGAGAGGACAGGAAAAAATGGGAAGGGAGAAGGTTATTGAAGTTTGGTCGCTTACCACATGATTCCATCACAGAACTCCAAGATCCAGGCAGGAATGAAGGCAGGTAGGCAAAGAGAGAGAGGAAGTATTTTACTTATTTTATTGAGTTGTTCATCTTGGCTGTTTCCCAGGTCCCAGGTCTTGAACCAGGGACCCTGGGATGTCTGTGGACTGTGCCTAAACTGCTAGGCCACCATATTTGCATTTTGTTAGCTTTATTTTTAACTTTAAAATATTTAGATATATAGTATGTGGGCCCCCATTTGTATTGCAGATCCAAGCCCCACAAATGTTAGGTGGATAGCCTGCCAGATTCCACCACTGGAAACCCTGTCCTTGGTAAAGAACATCACTCCTACAACCACCAAAATGAATTCCCTACTAACTCTGCTCCTGTATCACTACTGGTTTCCTGTTCACATTCCTTGGATTTCTTGGAAAGAATCATTTTCTGATTAGCTAAGTCTAGGCCATGTGACCAAGTCCTAGCTACACAGAGAGTTAGGAAAATTAGTATGTGACCTCAGGGTATGATGAAAGGCAAGTTCTATCAATGACTAAAACTAATATAGTAGGAATTCCTCAAACATAGCAAGGGGTTAAGATTGTGGGCAGTAAAAAGATAAACAATAACCATCACTACAGCCCACCCTATAACTAGCCAACATCAACATAGATTCCTCTGTCCAAACGTCAAGACTTCTTAAAAATGTTAATGAGGCGCATCTAGGTGGCTTGGCAGATAAGGCCACGGGACGCAATCCACATACATCCCAAGGACCCAGGTTCAAGACCTGGGGCTGGGACAACCAAGATGAACAACTAAGTAAAATAATGCGTCTTCCTCTTCTCTCTCCCTGCCTGACTATTCGACCTTCTTTCTGCCTATACCTTTCCTTTAAAAAGAAAAAAAGGTAAATATCACCTCTGCTTATATAATCAAAGTTTCGCTCTTCCCCAAAACGTGACTATTCAGAGCTTTGGCAACTATCACACCAATCTTAATCAGTTTGAGCTGCCATAATGAAAAATAGACTGAGTGGCTTAAACAACAGAAATTTCTTTTCTAGTAGTTCTTGAGGTTAGTTCAAGATCTAAGTACCAACATGGTCCATTTCTGATGAGAGTCCTCTTCCTGGCTTATAGATGGCCAAGTTCTCACTGTGTTTTCACGTGGCAAAGAAGTATCACTCTTCTCCTCTTCTTAAGACCTACCAGATTAAGACCCTACCCTTATAATCTCACTGAATCTAAATTACTTCCTAAAGACCCTCTCTCCAGATATATCCACATTGATGTTTACAGCTTCAACGTAAGAATTTTGGAAAGGATCCTATTCAGCCCATGACAAAATCCAAATCTAAATCCAAGATCTCAGGGTAACGTCCATTCTGCCTCTAGTTTGGTGGATGACACCTGGTAATCACCCCTAACTCACCAGATTTTCAGGATATGCTAAGTTATGCTGGATAACAATTGACACCCAACTCTTAACACTACAACATTTTATTTCCCAGACATACCAAGCCTGCTGTGGGTTCAGGCGGGTTGCTAACACAGCTGTACTCCATGTGTGGCTGAACATTTCCAGCCTGCCTTGATCTTTCGGCATTCTCCTGCCTCTCTGCACTGCTTCCATGATCAATCCTGACAGGGAAAACAGCAAGTAGAACCCTGGCTTCAGTATTTGTATGCACAAATGACATTTGCCCCTTCTGACCAAAGTGCATCACATAGCCATGTCTGCTTCAAAGGAGCAACTCACAGAAGTAAATCACAATCTTGGTGAATAGCAGTAATATTAAAACAATCTATATTCAAGAATAGAACAAAGAAAAAGAAAACGGGAATCCATTAAAGAAACAGACATTTTACAGGCAGGAAGAAATATGGGTAAAATCTACAGATCATAGTCCTGAAACTTGTCACTGGGATGTCACTTCTGTATTAGTTGTCTCTTGCTTGGAAACAAATGGCCACAAATTCCACAGGACAAACAATCTGAATTTTTGATCTCAGTTTCTGCTGTTCAAAAGTCTGGGTACATAACTTAGATCCTCTCCTCAGGGTCTCACCAGACTGACGTCAGATGTCAGCCAGGGCTGCAGTCTCACCTCAGGCTCAGAGTCCTCTTCACAACGCAAGGGTGTTGGCGGCTGTAGTAGGATCTCAGCCCTGTTTCTAGAGCTGCCTGCCACTCCCTGCTTCAAGGCCCTCACAATGCGGCACTTAGTTTCTTCAAAGCCCACATGAGAGCATCTGCTGCTGCTTCTGATTTATCTCTAAAGATTTTTTTAATGCTCACCTGATTAGGTCAGGTTCACCCCAGGTAATCTCCCTTTTGATTAACTCAGTCACTAATTAGGGACCCTAATTACACCTGAAAATTCTCTTCATCTTTGCCGTATAGCATAACCTAATCACATGGGTTATATTCAATCATATTTACAGGTCAAGAGGTCAAGGGGAACCCCTCAAAGCAAGATTATACAGGGCAAACAGTGATCTTAAAATTATGTTTACCACACTTCCTCTATGATTTATTCCCTGGACTCCAACTGGCACATCAGTTGGCTGACTAAGCACATCGATGCCTGCTAAGAGGCCCAAACCTTCATACCCAATGGGTACCAACCTCTGGGGGGGCCTGCCTGATTAAGGTTCTAGTGAGATTCCTTGACTGCTGGGTATGGCATCACCAGGAGGTGCCCCCCAGTTACCCCAGGAATTACCATGGAGTCTTTACATTCCTCCATGACTACACCAGTTAGCAGCAGTCTTATTTCCTCTTAGTCAGGATAGTCAGGATCAATTTCCTGTGCCAATAAGATAACTCTCCATTTCCAGTGGCATGTGAAGCCCAAGTCAGATACAGTTTCAACTTCCAACTCAAGGAAACCACTCCCTCCCCAGGAAAAATAAACGATAAAGTATCTTCTTACTAGAAAATTTTTCTTCTCCACTGTCCTTCAAGATTACCCTCAACAAAGTTTTAATACTGCAGTGATCTACCCCGTTAATTCAAGCAAATTGTGCAGAACCATATAATCCTGGCTTCAAAATGGCCTGAGGGGTCAGAGGTCATAGGGAAATCGCCACCAACTGTGGGCTGAGAAAGGGAGGCAGTGACTCGAGTCAGTATGCTGGGAGTGCCAGCTGCCTGCTTAGCAACTGTGTACAGCATGGCAATCAGCACAGATACTTCAGACACCACTGGATCTGCTCCTTATCAGCTGGAGGTTAGAACTGCCAGCAACTCTACTTCCACCACTACCAAAATAAATTCCCCATGGTCTGGTCTCTTCACTAGCTCCCATTTACAGCCCCAAGAGGGAGCATCTGACTGGCTAAACTAAGTCACAGGTGGACTCCCTAGCTGCCCCAGAGACAGAAGATAAGTATCTGTCCTTTATGTGGGAAGGATGTGATCAGGAAAAATAAAAAGCAACAAATGTCTGTTACAACATAGAAATAAAAGAATTTCAAATTGGATATGTATATAAGAGACACAATTAAAGGAGCTAAGTTTCAAAATCAGGAGGAGGGTGCACCCTTGTGGCTCAGGCAGCTAAGGCCCAGGCCATGTAAAGCCTATAAACATGGCTTCAGGACCTGGCACCAGGAGGCAAAGAAAAACCAGGAGATGGCCTTGACATGCTTTAAATTTAAATAGGTGGGCCGCAGAAGGCTTCTTTGAGGAATGATATTTAACTAACACCTAAAAGAGAAATTACCCATTCAAGGAGAAAAGCCCAGAGTAGCTGGAGAATAACAGTCAGGGAGAAAGTGTAAGGTACGGTAGGACAGAAAAACCAGGGTCATGTGATCCAAGTTTCTGCAGACCACCAGAAGAAGTGTGAATTTTGCACCAAGTGGTATGAAAGATTTAGTCAGAAGAGTACCATATCATTAACAGCTTAAGAAGATCCTCCTGTTGGAGTAATGGTTTGGTCAGTTGCTTTGGATCACAAGTAGATTCCATGTACATCCCAAGGACCTGGGTTTGCATCCTGAGGCCTTTTGGGAGCAAGTTGAACAACTAAATAAAATTTAAATTTAAATTTCTTCCTCCTCTCTCTTCTTGCCTGCCTGTCTACTTGCCTTCATTCCTACCTACATCTTTCCTTTAAAAAAAAAAAAGAAAGAAAGAAAGAAAGAAGGAAGGCACACCCTGATGAAGCAGCAGTTAGGTCAATTGCCTCCGAAGGAATAAGTCACATACCCCTGGGTTCAAGTCCTGGGCCCAGGGAGTAACAATAAGTGTGAACAAGTAAATTAAAATAAAATAAAGATGCTTCTTCCTCCTCTCTCTTCCTACCTGCCTGCCTGCTCACCTGTCTTCCTGCCTACCTTCACTGTGAAGTAAAAAAAAAAAAAGATCCTCCTGAAATCTGAAAAATGGACAACATAGTAGCCTGGGAAAGAAATGAAACTGGCCTAACACAGTTGTTGGTACTCGGAACAGAAGAAACAGACATTACTTATGAAATAGAAGTTAATTGAGGCTTAAGGGAAATGGAAAAAACAAAATAACACCTGGCTTCAGGCCAGAACAACTAGAAGGATGGTGGTGACATTTTCTGAGATGGATGACTACAGAAGGAGACAAGCTGGGAATCAAGAGTTTTGTTTGGAATGGGGTCTCCATGAGAGAGCCAAGAGGAAATCTCAGATAGGCAGTGGGCTCTGAAACCTTGAATTGGAAGTAGATCTGTACATCATTCCTGGCTCTTTTACCTACTTCATCCCTTCAATCCAAGTCCTGGGCTTTTTGCTTATGTCTCTGGTATCTGTGCCTCCTTCCCACCCTGGCTTCAGTGTCTCACCTCTGGGCAGTTGTAAGCACCTGGGCTGGCCACTCCCACAGCTCCATCCTCAGGAAACCTTCTAAAAGTAGAAGTGACCAGAAATAACTCCCCAGCACTACCTCCCTGACACACACAGCCTCTCATCATTTGTCCTTCCCCAACATCACCCACACTGAGATTAATCACAAACCCCAGTACCTTCTCTGAGCCTTTGTGGTTGCCATTCATTCTACCTGAAATGTCCTCCCTCCTACCTCTCCTATCTTCAGGGGAGCTCTGTAGAACTCTGCAGATCTCCTCCATGCAGTGTCCCCTGCCTCCCCTCTGATCACACAGAGCTCCCCATTTCCAGCCACATAGGTCACCTTCTGCTTTGAGCTCAGGAGTCCTTGCCTCCAGAGTTTCTCCCAAGTGGGCCCAAGGTAACCCAAAATGTAGGATATGAAGGAGAGAGGGGGTCAGAAAACGCTGGCAGTGGTATTATTTCAAGCCCCAGAGGGCAGGAAGCAGGGAAAGGGTGTACTATTGCACAAGACATGAGCCCCATCCTGGTGTCGTCATGCCAGAAGTCCTGTGCAGTGTTCTACCCACACGCTGGGACTTCAGGGCCAAGCTCTGCCCCTCTGACTGGGCCTGGAAAGAGGGTTTGGAGAAGGACGGGATGTGTAGCAGACCCCTTCATAAGAGCAGGGACTTTCAGGAACTGAGTCATCTGGTTTCTTGCTCATTTCCAACTCCTTCTGGAACCAAACAGCCCAGTTCCTCAGGTCAGAATCCCCCTTCCAAGTCTCATGTTCCCTTTTCCCTATGCATTGGACGCCCCCTGCAGGCCCCAGGAGGTGAGAGTCACAAAGGGATGGACTGAACAAGCAGCCAGAACACACAAACAAGCGTTGACATCCTCACCCACCTACACATGTTCGTACCCACATGCACATACAAAATCACTAGTCAATCACGTATTCATATACATCAAAGACACATCACAGATATTTAAACACCTACACAGTCATGGACATACACAAATACACAGGCATAATTTTTTTCCCCTAGAAGAGAGTATTTGTTTAGAAAAAATAAGTTGAAAAGCCACCTGGGAAACAGGTTGATATCATGAGTGGTGGACTTAATAAAAGATGACTCAACTGCTTCTAACTCTAAAGCGGCCTGTTTATTGGAAAGCCCTTTGTTTTGCCGGACTAGAGTGTTTTCAGGCGTGGAACAGTGTATGCATAGAAGAGTTGGGATAGGGCTATTAAAGAGAAAATTGGCTCACCCTGGTGGCTCAGGCCCTAAGCTGGCAGCTGGGGCATAAACCAAATAAAGACCAAGGGCCCAGGTTCACAGCAGGGGTCTGGGAGGGAACAACCAAAAATAAAAAAAATAAATAAAAAGTGCTTCCTCGTCTTCCTTCCTTAAAAATGCTTCTTCCTCCTCTTCCTTCCTTCCTCTCAAAAAAAAAAAATGTAACTTCCTGACACTGGGTCCAGGGGTCCTTATCTCCTTAGCATTAAAAGATGGCCAGATTGGCACATCCTGGTGGAGTAGCGGTCTGATCAGCTGCCTTCCGAGAGCATAGTCCACATACACCCCAAGAATCTGGGTTCGCATTTCAGGTTTGGAGTGAACAACCAAATAAAATTAAGTGCTTCTTCCTCCTCTCTCTTCCTGCCTGCACCTTCCCTTTTAAAAAAAAAAAAAAGACCAGATAAATAAAAAGGACAAAGGATAAATGATTGAACTGGGAGATGGATGGGTAGATGAACATATATAGGCAGTATCTCAGAGTGTTGCTCCAAAATCAATGCTGTCATTTATAAGCTGGGTTCTGGATTCCTCATCTATAAAATAAGGATCATACAGTAATTATTTCAGGATTTTCTGTTGCAAATGACAAAAATCCAACTTACAGCAGCTTAAACAAAAATTTTAAATTGCCATATCAGATCCATTAAGATTTAGTCTACTTCAGCCCTGGTTGAATCTGAAGATTCAAATGATGCTATCCCCATCTCCTAACACAACTTCTAATTCTTTTTGTGTGTGGGTCTCATTCTTGTTACAGACATGTGCTCTTCTAATAGCAGGAAATATCATCACTAGAAGCCTCAAGTCTAAATTTTTATAGTGAATGATCTAAAAGAGGCCCTCTTCTAACATCAGATGCCAAAAAAGAAAAATAAATCTCTTGATTAGCTACTTATGACACATACTCAGCTCATTATATCACAGTGGCCAGGGAGTAAGACACTCTAGTCAGAGTACTGTGGTTGATGGGCTCACCAAGACCACATGAAGTAGGAGAGTTTTCAAAGGAACTATAAAAAGGAGTACAGAAGTATCTCCATGAACAAAAACATCATTCATGGCACTCTACTTCACAGATTTTCATGAAACAATGAATTTCAAGCATTTAGCTGGTGTCTGCTACTTAAGTATCAATAAATGTTAATTATTATTCTAACTGATAAATAGATGAAATGCTACATTATTAATACATGAGTAATGGCTGAATATATGGATAAATAAAAGAGATGAAGACATAATAGACAGAAGGCAAACTGGGAAAAGACAAAGATGGGTGGATATATGGAAATACAGTTGGGTAGAAGGATGCATGGATGGGTGGGTGGATGGATGGATGACAGAGGAAACAGAAAAATATGGTCCAACAGCTAAGTTTATCACATCATATGCTCCATGGCTAGGAGTGGAAAACAGAATAGCGTTCCACAACTCATCTTATCTCAGAGGTGTCCTCTTCTGGTCAGTCTCTAAGGTCTTCCTCTCCAAATGGGGAGTAATTATTCTCCTCCCTCATCTCTAGTTCCCTTGTCTCTCAGTGAGCTGACTAGGCCTGTTCCTCAGAAATCTCTGGATTCCTAGGATAGGAAAGACAAGAAGTGGGTGTTCTAGATCAGATTCTCCTCAAGCTATGCCTCTGACGCAGTTTGGGGTGTAAGGGAGAGGGTCAGCGGGGGAGAAAGACAGTGCTGGCTGAGCCAAAAGTGGGAGGTCCTAGGGTCCTGAGATGTACAACAGTGGAGCAACATCTGCTTCCACAAAGCCTTTCCCCTTAGCTCTATTTATCCAAAGGAGTGGGTCTCAGGTGACATGTGGAGCTTCTGTGATGGGAAACCTGGTAAACCTTGAGGGGGACCTTCTCCAGTCTTCCTCTGGTACTCATGATTGTCTTCAAAGAATCTGGCAGACCAGCTAGCTCCCAGGCATTTTAGGCATACAGAGAAGGGTGATAAAGAGAAACTTGAAAAAGAGGGAAGTACTCCCAACGCTAATGTCTAGCTCTGAACCAAGCCCTAGCCTCTAGTATTGAGGTTCAAATACCTCCAAGAAGGTGCATTGCAAACCTTCCCCTAATGTAATAATGTACCACCACTCCTTCCAACCTGCTAACTGCCAGATTCTCAAAGCTAAAAAATCAGTGAGAAATGGAGATAGGGAGTTATAAAAGGGAAGAAAAGCTCTTTCAGATAGGAGGAAACAGTGCAGAACACATCTAGTAAAAACGTATTCTGCTATAACTTCATGTACGGAAATTCACTTTGGAAAATAACCACTCAGAGTTAATCACACGGTTGGTCTTTCTGGTGTCTACCCCATCCTAAGTCACCTGATCTCTTAGCATAAATGTAGGTGTGGTCCAGGGCACTCGTAAATGACAAATACACTATTACTTGGGAAATTCCAAAGATTTAGGGTCTCCCTCTCAGGAAACAAAGATAAAGGACAATTCTTTATTATACAAGAAAGCTCAGGGAGCCACAAACAGGAGAAAGCCACAGGCTCATACACACACACACACACACACACACACACACACACACACACACACGACCCTCCTGGACCTCTAAGGACTTCCTCACCTTCACACCACTCTTCTGCTCACTCTCCCCCATCCACGATCATACAATCCCACATGGGCTCCATACAGGCAGGTCTGCAACCCACACTCTTGCTGCTTCAGAGATTCTACACATCTGTCCATCTCCATCGATCCTCCTGGCCTCCTGCGCAGCACGGTTCTTCTTCTCAGCAGACTGATTACTTGATTTCCTTGGAAAGGGAGGAACAAAATGGTAAGGTGAAGAGCATAGCATAGATCTCAGAGAGTCTGAAGGAGACTGAATTTGGGTCAACACCCAGGTCTAAGTGTGTCTGTGAACCTGAAAGTATCTGTGTGCCAAATGGATGTGCCCTGTGTGTGTCCATATATAAATGTGGATGTACCTATTGCTCCTGGTGCTTGTGCCTGTGTAATCTATGTGTGACTTGTACTGTGTGACTGTGTCCTGTGTGTACATGTGTGATATAGATGTCTATACCCCAGGTGTTCCATACATGTCAGCACTTGAATGGGTCCTGGGGCCCCTGGCTGCCCTTCTCCCTAGAGACTCTGTCTCCTCTAGCCTGGGTTTCCAGAGGAAGAAGACAGTGGAGGCAGAAAAGAACACTAAAGCTATGGTACTGCACACAAGTGTCCTGAATTTTAGTCAGTGTGATGGTCATCTCACCTTAAGCCCTAATACCCAACCTCCAACTCCGAGTGATGCCAACAAATCTGAAAACTGTCTTTTGGTGAAGCAACACCCAACTCCTAGGAACACTTCTGGTACCTTTTTGCTCCTGTCTCCTCTTCAAGGATGGCTACAGGGTACTGATGTCCTGTGAGTGAGATGGTGGAGCATAACTAGGCTCCTCAACTTCCAATAACCTCCTCCATCACCTGGACTTTCAGTTACCATCTTATCTCCCTCCTTGCTAAGTGCGTGAAATAGTTTCCCAGATGTGGTCCTCCATTTCTGGCCCTGTCCCCGCTGCACCGTACCCCCTACTCCCACACAGATACATAAGGGCCTGAGCTCCACGGTTGCTCTAATGCTAGGTCCACCACAATGAGAGGTCACCAGCTCTGTGCATGCCCACGTCAGTCCTGGGTAGAACACATCATCCAAAGACTGCAGAAACCTTTGCAAAGGCAATCTAACCTCAGCCCTAGCCCTTACCTCTGAGCCCCTGACTCTGAAGACCCCACCCCATGACCTTGCCTCTCCTCCTGCCCCCAGAACAAGCGCCACGACAAGAGTCCATAAGAGCCTCAGAGCGAGCCCTGTGTCTGAGTTAAGGTACATGAGTCAAGGTGGCCCTGAGAACCAGAAAGGTGGACCAAGGCTCTAGCTCCTCTGCACTAGACCTAGCCCAACCGGGGCAGGGCCTGGAGTGAGTGTGGGTGAACCTGAGTGTGACAGGAGCACTGCTTCTCCTCCATGCCCAGACCGCGATGCTTCCAATAAAGCCACTGACATCCACAGATCTGTCATTTGTTTGTGGCCCAGGCAGGGGAAGACAGATATGCGCAATAGTGTGTGGGATGGGAGAGAGAGTAAGTTATCCCTTCTCCACACTTCAGCCTAAGGTAATTTTTACTTCATTTACTTCTGGTCATTCTCCTCCTACATCCAGCCCTAAGTCTCCCTTTCCCACTCCCTAGCTGACTGCAGCAGCTATTTTCAACTTCCAACACAGAGTTAATAGCTCTTTATCAGCACTACTTATTTCCATGGGCAGCCTCTACTTCCTCTAGCCAGTCTGCTGTTTATTGCAACGTCTTTTTCTATTCCCCCATTTCCAACCCAGATGATAAGCTCTCTAAGGGTAAAGACTGCATGCCTTCTTCACTGCTATATCCCGTACTCAGTATTGTCTGGCCCATAGTAGACACTCAATAAAAATTTGTTCATTGACTCACTATAGAAACAAAAATCACAGGAAAGGCGGTCTCAGCTCAGAGAGGAAGGGTTGCAACCCTCAGGCCATTAAATGAGTTGGCAAATGTCACTCAACCAATGTGTATTTCCCTGGGCCCTCTCTGGAAGCCTATTCCTCGTTAATCCAGGGTTATACATGTGGAGTGGGGCAGACAAGAAAGGATATGACAGGGCAGAAGCCAAGACGAGGGAAAGAGGGCAAAGAAAACTGAAAAAACAGTACTGGGTAAGTCCCAGAGCTCTTTTTTTGGTACCTGGTGCTGCTGAGGTCTCCTAAGGTGGAATTCCAAAACCTGACCCCACCTGTATATAAGAAGGTCCTATGGCCCACATTTTAGTAATAAATCCCGACTCCACCCCTTTGGTGATAAGCTCTGGCCCCGCCTTCTCAGAAAAAAATGACTCCACCCCTTCCGGGTAATAGGCAAGCCCCACCCCTAGTGCGCAACGGAGTCCCTGTGACGCAATGGTAACGGTCTGTTTCCGGGGTGGAGCCAGGGAGGGCGGGAGTTTAGGCTGCGCCGACCCCTCAGCCCCCCTCCAGGTGACCCCAGCCCCCGAAAATCCTCACCCGGGGCCCCAAATAGCCCAGCCCTTTGACCGCCAAACCTCTCATCCTGACCACTTAAATGCCCCAGGCCCCTGAGATGACCAACCTTCTAATTCTTTAACGTTTAGAGCCTCCCAAATTTTCAATCCCACCCTCATGTGGCATTCGAGCCTTCCTGGGACACCTGCTTCAGATTACCTGAGAACAAGTCAGCCTGGTCCTGAGAATGGCAGAGAAGGGTACCTGGGGTTGGGGGATCCTTGATCCAATCATGCCGCTCCCCAGGAGACGTTCGGAGCTCGGGACATGTCGGGATTGAGGAGATACGAGGTGGCGCTGGAGGCGGAGGAGGAGTGAGTGGAGGCGGGGTTCTGCGGAGGAGGAACCTAGCGGCTCCGGGGTGGGGGAAGGGCGCGAGATTCTGGGGACTGACGGGGTGGGGCCTTTAAGGGGGCGTGGGCTGTGGAGGGAACCCCCTCTAAGGGGGCGGGACTAAGCCTTGCAAAAGAGGGGCGAGGCATCCGAGGGGCGGGGTCTGTGGGGTCATCCCCGCCCCGCCCGGTCCGGCTCTGTCTTCGTTCTGCAGGATCTACTGGGGCTGCTTCTACTTTTTCCCCTGGCTTCGCATGTGGCGGAGGGAGCGGAGGTGAGGGGGCTGCGATACCGCGGACCCACCCGGGGCGTGGACGGGGCGCAGTTTCGGAGAACGGACCGCGGGGAATACGGGAACCCTCACATGCCTCATGCCAGTGTCGGGTCGCTCCACAGCTCAGCGCACCCCCGGGAGCAGAAACTGGAGCCTCTGCGGGGCCTGATGAGCTGTCTGTCAAGCGGTCTGGGCCCTGCACCTCAACGCTCAGGTCGCGGCCTCCCTTGCCGCGCCCCCACCGCCACTGCCCAGCCAGCCGGTGCATTAAAGATTTAAACCAAAGCCGTTGTGCCGCCCTCCTGACTGCCGCCGATGCTGTCATTCGGGCTGGATGCCCCCTCTCCACACCTGCTCTTTCCTTACTAACGAGGGCCGTCCTTCCTTCCCTGATGCAGTGCCCTTCCATGTCAAGGGTCCTGTTTGTTTTTTTAAAAGGAAAGGTGCAGGCAGGAATGAAGGTGAGTAGGCAGGCAGGCAGGAAGAGAGAGAGGAGGAAGAAGCATTCCACTTTGTTTTGTTTTGTTGTATATCTTGGTTGCTTTCCCTGCCGGTGGAAACGAACCCAGGTCCTTGGGATGTATGTGGACTGTGCTTCAACTGGAGGCTGTTGACCAAACCACTAATCCACCAGGGCGTGCTGGCTCCTGTTATTCTTAAGGGTCCTTCATCAGTACCTCTGGTTACTACTAGTGACTGCCCTCCACCCACAGTCCCCTACATCACCATCACACATGCACACCCCTCACTGTTAACTGCCTGTATGGAAGAGAACTAAATAGCCCTGACATGGTCTTCCTCACAACTTTAAGCCCACACTGATGTGTTCTCACAAACCCAGCTCTCTGCTACCACCTTCCTTCCAGCCAAGACTTTGCCAGTGTCTGAAGAATCTTTTCCTGGGAGTGAAACTATGAAGTCAACAGGTTGTCGTTGCTGATGTTGTTTAAAGGAAAGGTGCAGGCAAGTAGGAAGAGAAGAGGAAGAAACGTTTATTTTATTTAGTGTGCGTCTTGGTTGTTCCCCCTGGCCCTGGATCTTGAACCCGGGTCCTTGGGATGTGGGAGGACTATGTCCAGTGGCTTTATCCACTAGGCCACCAGAGAGCAACAAAGCTGAGAGTTTTAGTTTCTTTGGTGATGGGGCGGGAGGTTATTTTGTATATGTTTTTTTTAATTTTGTTATTGTAGTAACTTTGATTTTACACATTGAAATAAACTCTTATATGTAGGTTCCCCATATGTGCAGTTTTCGTTTTCTTAAGATATGTCAATACACCCTGCCCTCCTGCAAATGAGAAGCATTCTTCATCATTGTCCAGTGGGCTCCGCCACCATTTGCCCCTCCTCCCCACTTCACTCCCATTCCCTATGGTTAACCTCAGTTCTATTGCAAGTGTTCAAGGGTTGGTTTTGTTTCATCGGTACCTTTGTTTTTTATTCACATTCCACCTATGAATAAGATAATCTGGTATCTATCTTCTTTTGGCTTATTTCACAAAGCATAATCCCCTCTAGATCCATCCATGTTGATTCAAATGACAGGATTTCATCTCTCCTAAGGGCTGTGTAGTATTCCTTTGTGTATATATACCACATCTTCTTTATCCATTCATCTCATGTTGGGCACTTAGGTAGTTTCCATTTCTTAGCTATTGTGAATCAAAGCTGAGAATTTTTAAGCACAGAGTTGTAGGAAGTCCATTAAGGAAGGGAAGCTTCCTAGAAACTATCTCCCTCAGGCTACCACAAGAGAGTGACTTGGGACTGTTGGGGTTATCCTGTAACTAATACCCCAACTTCCAGCCCCTCCAGTCTGATCCAAAGGTGAGATATTTGTTAACCTGTCTAGTAATTTTGCTATCTCCCTGGAATAACCCAAAGTCCCCTGCTCCCTGCCACCTCCTTCTGTCCTGTTACCCAGTTATCCTGAGACCCACTACTTCTGAAGTGCTAAAAGTCAGAGACTCCTAGGTGGGCCTGCTTTCAGTTAGGGACCACTGCTATACCAGAAAGGGCACCATAGGATTAAGTTAAAGAGACTGCCCAGGTCTTTGAGCTCACGAAATAGACATCATGAGCAAAGCTCATTATGGGCAAGAAGTTACCATTGAAGTTAAATTGTGACAGACATGTCCAAGGAATATTGCCAGCAGTTGATCCCTTTATAACTCTTGTGATAGATGAATGAGTGGAGATGGCAACTAGTGGCAGCAGAACAATATTATGATGATGGTAATATGAGGAGATAGTAACCTCATGTTAGAAACCCTAATTATAAATTATGGCTATGTTTACTAGAGAAATCTACAGCTTCTACCTGTCCCCTCTCCACAGTATTTATTTTTTTTATAGAGGAAAGGTGCAGGTAGGAATGAGGATGAGCAAAGGCAGGCAGGAAGAGAAGGAAGAAGCATTTTATTTAGTTCATCTTGGTGGTTCCCACCAGTCCCAGAACAGGAAACTGTAACCTTGGGATGTATGTGGCCTGTGCCCAACTGCTACTCCCCGGGGGTGTGACAGCATTTTTTTTTTTAAAGAGGACAGAAGGAAAGCAGGAAGGGAGAGGAAGAAGAAACATTTTTGTATTTGTTCATTTTAGTTGTACTCCCACCAGGTTTAAACCTGGATCCTTGGGCTGTATGTGGACTGCTTCCCAGGCATGGGCTTTAACACCTGAGCCACCAGAGCACACCATCCACACACAACACTGTTTTACTAGATATAAAAATTAAGTCGTGTCCATTTTCTTATTGAACTTTTTTGTTTAATAAACTGTTGTAATGGTCCAAAAGAGAGAGCATGTGTGAACAAAAGTGCACCCAGTTTTTGGAGGCAAAACTAACTTTCAGCCTAGGGCTGCCTCTACTATCACAGGTTGTGTTTGGGAAGAAAGAAATTTTGGCCCTATCTTTGGAAAAAATATAGGGCTAAATGGTTGCATACTCAGGTGCTTTCCCATGTCTCTGAACTGATAAGCCCAATGTGTGGCACACAGCCAGCTGATGGGGAAGATCCATCACAAGATGGTACCTCAGTGGCTGTACCCAAGAACTGGAGCACAAGTTAACACTGGAGCATAAGAGAGAGACTAAGGCCTCTGGTACTAGAAGTTCAAATAGATGTCTTGAACTCGACCGTTGATCGAGAGGTCAAGCAGAGTGACCTCTGGGTTGTAGCCACTTTCAGGAAAGCACCCAGACTCTTGCCTATTTCCTCATAATGTCTACATCGACATTTCAGAAGTGGAGTACTCTGTTCAGCTTGGGACAAACACCTCCTCAGGACACTATCAAAGACCTAAGATACCCATACGATAAACTAGGGAAAAGGCTTCAGCCTGCCTTCAGGGAAGAGCCTCTCTGGACAGGAAGTTGAGAAGAGTCTGAAGTTGGCCTGGGAAGGGGAACAGTCTCTACTCTTAGAGCTAAAGGTCCTTCCTGCTTGCTGCAGCAGTTCTGTATCAGAAAGAGGGACCCAGGGAAGGTATGAGTCCCTATCTGAAGAGAAGGCCTGCCTCATAGAGGACAGCTGGTCACAGAGTAAAAGGTACCCTAGCAAAAGTCAGATAAGGGATGACTTACAGTTATGACTCAGTTTATGTTTCAGATACAAAGCAGGACTAGAGAGTGAAATTCCCAGAACATGAGTGGGAAATTCTTCAAGGTGCCAGGGGCCCTAAAGTTAACAGCTTACCCCCAGCCAGCTTCCTGGAAAGGACAGGAGAATGCGAGAAGTTTTGTGTTGAAGGTACAGGGGTATGAGTTTGAAGAGGAGGGGCCTGAGGCCTGAAGGTGGAGTAAAGAGATAAGGGACAGGAAGAAGACAGGGGAAGGGGACTACAGCAGGAAAATGGGACAGAGAGTACAGGGGTTGTTGATGGAGTAATGGATAAGGGGGCCTGGAATCCTTCCAAGCCACAGTGAAGATAGGCTGAAATTTGAGTAGAACACAAGAAAGATAATTGAGTTCCTAAGTCTTGTCTCAGGGAAGTCAGTGACTGAGTCTGGAAACCCCAGGCCCCTGATGGCAAGAGGCAGGCATTCCTGGAACAGGACTAGGCAAAAACAAGAAGATAAGATTTCTTGGGTCTTTTATTTGTTTGACAACAACCGTCTGGCTCCAAAGAACTTTATCCTCCCTCATCTGGTCTCCTTAGAGACTTCCCAACCTTCCTCACCTCACCTTTCTAGGGAAAGTAAACCTTGGTCTCATCATCCCTCAGGCACCCAAAAAAGGTCTTCTCACAGCCTCCAATTTGATGTGAGTAGTCCCTACTAAGACTCCCCCTCAGCCAGAACAGCCAGCTTTAAGGACCCATTCCCATCAATCTCTCCTGATAAGAGAGGCAGGCTGGAGCAGGAAACAGGGAGGGGAATATGAAGGCAAGTTGATGCTGGTCTGCCTTCTGTTTCCACTCCATTCATATCGCCCTCATCAGAATGTGTGTGCTAATATGATTGTGGGATGGATGTTTATGAAAGCACAGATGTGTGGGAAATGAGGCTTTGAGTATAACTGGGCTTGCATGATTCTGCCTATAGTCGCCCAGGTGAGGTTGATGGAGTGATTGAGGTATGACGGTGAAGGTGTAGCAATGGGTATGTGAATGTGAATATCTATCATTGGATGCCACTGTGCATCCTTGCTTCCCTTACTCAGTCACCATGCCATCAGTTCATACGTCATGCACTAGCCTTCTCTCCAGCTTTTCTGCCCAGGGCTTAGGAGCCTATGGGAAATGGCAGCTCTAGAAGAGGAAGGGGTCTGTGAATTGTCTGTGGCAATTAGGGCCCAGGAGCATCATAGGATGAGCAAGTCACACATCTTCACCTGCCTCTGACTCACCTATTGCCCCAGGTAAAAGGCACCCAGATAAAAGGTAGGGGAGGAGGAGGAGGAGAGAGAAGGAAGAATCCACGCTGAGCAATATGAAGGGGCCCTCCCCCACCAGCAGTGTCCTGCTGCTATTGTTACTCCTGAGTCCAGACCCTGGAGCAGGTGAGTGCTTGGGGGATCTATAAGACAAGGGGTCTGGGTGAATGGCATGGAGGAAGAAGGGCCCAGGAAGTCCAGCCTCCAGCTAGCTGATGGAAGGATTCTGGGGAAGGGGCCCTCTGAATACATGACCCCACTGTCTCCTAGCATTGCTACTGCCACCCAGCATTACCTGCTGTACTCAACTCTACCGTCAGCCACTGTCAAACAAGCTACTGAGGAAGGTTATCCAGGTGGAACTGCAGGAGGCTGATGGGGATTGTCACCTCCAGGCTTTTGTGTGAGCTCTCACCCTGCCCCTGATACTCACTTCAGTCTCAACCCCTGATGCTGATCCCACCTTCAGCCCCAATTGCTAATTCTGACAGCAACTCAGGTTTTTATCTGGCCTTTGTCCCTAGCCCCCAGTTCCTAACCTTTGCCCCAAGCTATGATCATGACTTTGGACCTTTCCTTTCTCAGGCTTCACCTGTCTCGACGTAGTGTCTGCATCCACCCCCAGAACCGCAGCCTGGCCCGGTGGTTTGAGCGCCAGGGGAGGAGGTTCCAGGATACTGTGCCCAACCTGAATTTGAGACTGAAAGGGAAAATGAACTAGAACCCACAAAAGCCAAAATAATAAAGCAACATTGGAAAGTAGCCTCTGACTGTGGTCTCTAAGTTCTATGGACTGTCTTGTACCCTGAATCTGGAGCTGGTAGAAATGTCAATAAACAGGAACTTCTTCATTCTCTTTATTTACACCTTCACAACCCACAGCAAAGCAAGGTCAAAGGACCCACACATGCTCCCCATGCACCTACATGCATACATGCAGAGAACACACGTTCCCTGCCTCATATGTACATGGACACAGACATGCACATCGACACATATTCTTCAGGTGACCTCCAGCTCTGGGATGAAATCAGAGGTCCAAGCACCTTTCAGCTGGCAAGTTTGGAACACAGAGTCTCACAGAAGTGGGCTCCCAATAAAACTTGAGCTGAAATACCCCCTGATGGGGATTTTCTGTCCTCCCTGGGTTGTGGCTGTCTATTCACCCACACCAGCAAAACAGAGTTATAGGTGGAATCAATGGAAGACATCCTGGGTCCTCTATAGGCTTGGGGATCCTAGAAGAAGCAGGAGACAAACCAAGGAAGACAGTAAGACTGGATCTTGACCCAGAATGAGGGAGGGAACCCACCTCTGAGCCCAACACTCAAGAGAATGAATAGGGGCCCAAGTCTAACTAAACCGCAATACTCTGAAGATGACAAAGTGGACAAAGCTCTAGGCCTAGGCACATCAAGAATGAGGGAACTGATTGAGATCTGACCCAAGATACCCCAAGTAAGACTGGATAGTCAGCTATAAACATAAGACACTGAAGATGAGGTGCCCCCAAACTCTGTATGAGAGAGAAGAAACCCAACTATTAGCCTAGGGACTCAAGAATGAAAGCCCCACCTCTGAGCCCAGACGTAAAAAGAATTAAAGAGACTTAACTCTGATTCCCAAATTCGTACAACGACTAGGGCATCTGGCACTTAATCCAGATACTCTCGAGATAAGGGTATCTCCAAGTCCAAGCCTCCCGAAAGTCCTACTCACCTGGAAGTTTGTCCACTGGAATCACTGGAGCCAAGAACCTAGGCTTTTGGGATCCACCCTTCCCTCCTGGTCTCAACCTCAGCCTGCAGCATAAAAAGGCAGCTGTCTCACTAACAATGTGGGTCATTTCAGTCTCCTCCAAAAGGGCTTATTAGTAAAGGGTCAAAAAGGTCAGGAGAGGAATCATAAAGAAGCAGGGCGGTGACAGAGGAGAAGTTCCAGAATCAGACTAGCTGGGAAGTCATGAGGGGCAATGGCAGGTTTGGTCTATGGGCATCAGTGTGTCTGTATGGAATCAGAGGGTGAGGGATGAGGGAGTCACCTACCAAAGCCCCAGTGCCAGGGCCCCAGCTGCCAGTCCCAGGAAAGAGAAGATTCCCAAAGATGTCAGCACAGCCACCTGCTCCAAGGGGCCCCTGTGGTCTTGGGCAGAAGGGTCACATGACACTGTGAGAATAATCCTGATCAAACATGATGCCCCTTATTATTTCTTTTTTTTCAAAGGAAAGGTACAGGCAGGAATGAAGGTGAGCAGGCAGGCAGGCAGTAAGAGAGAAGAGGAAGAAGAATTTATTATTTATTTTTTTAGCTGTTCATCTTGGTTGTTTCCCTGGACCCCAGGTCTTGAACCAGGGATTTTGGGATACATGTGGACTGCATCCGGTGAACTAAACTGCTAGGCCACGTGGGCATGCCATTCTTTTTATTTTCTTTTTAAAGGAAAGGTGCAGGTAGGAATGAAGGCGAGTAGGTAGGCAGGCAGGAAGGAAGAGAAGAGAAAAAAGCATTTATTTTATTTAGTTGTTCATCTTGGTTGTTACCCCTGACCCTGGGGCACAAATCCAGGTCCTTGGGATGTATGTGGCTTATGTGGGCCGGAGGGGGCCAACTTAACCACTCAACCACCAGGGGACACCTCAGTGCCCCTTTCTGTCTGGGGCATTCCATCCTTTACACCCTTTGCCCATATGCCCAAGCTCACCAAGTGGCTGCGGGTCTGGCTGCAGGGAGGGCCTTGAGGGAGCAGGACTGTCCTCCTGGAGCTCTACATCCAGCTGTGTATGTGGCAGGCCTCCAATTGGTAGCTTTTTGGGTAGGGGCTCTGAAGGGAGGCAAGATCTGAGAATTGTCCACACATGGAGGGGGTGTAGGCCAGCGCCTGAGTCGGACACAGGGGGCCCCCTCAGGAAAGGGATCTTAAAAGGGCAGAACCAATGTCTAGGGATGTAACAAGGGTGGAGGCTGAGGTGCAAGGCTTAAGCTAAGGCAGGACTAAAAGCAAAAGCAAACACAGCTCTGACTGGAAACCTCAATACGCTGTCGCCATGCCTGTATAGGCGGGCCATGTGCCATCGGCCAGCTGTCACCAACCTTGTCCAACTGATAGAGGCTGTGGGGTAGGGCCTCTGCCCTCTGTCTCTCACCAGTGTTCGGTGTCCCCCAAGTCTCAGGACTCCAGGCGCTCCAAGTACCAGCATCCAGAAAGTCCCGGGCACTGACCCGCACAGCATGGGGCAGCCCAGTAATGGCGTCCGTAATCACCTCCTCCAATCCCTTAGGCTCCAACTGGGAGGTGAAAATAGTTCGTTGTCAGTTACCAAGGCTGTAAGCGCCAAGACTACTGGCGCCTAGCCCCAGTCTGCAAAGAGTACCCCTTCCTCCAAGTCCTGCCCCTGTCAGCCTGGCTGAGCCTGCTGGGCCTCACATAGTGCGGTGGGGTCAGGATTATACCTAGTGTTTGGAAGAGAAAGTGCATAGAAGCTGTGCAGACAGCGGTTATGTGGTATCAGACTGACTGTTGTGCCATTTACCGAGTGACCTAGAGTCTCTCAGCCTGTTTCATTTGCAAAATAGAAGTGAATACACCTAAATACACCTAAATGAGATAATGTATATAAAAGGTGTAGCCAGGTGCCTGGCAGACAGACAACACTCAGTAAATATTGCTTATTATTTGAGGCAGCAGCTCCCAGAGCTGACACTAGGCAATCTTTGATATCTCCACGGATGAGATTCACTCTCCTCATCTGGGTAAAAGAGCATTTGTCCCTGCTGCAACCCAGCACCAAGCCTGGCCTGTGGAGCGCATCCCGTAGTGGGGAGTTATGGGCTGTGATGGCCTGTCAGCACCATAAAGCCGCACAGAACACCTGGGTACATGAAGTCAGATACAGGACTTACAGCCCAGCTGAGGACACACTCTAGATCTCACCGTGGACCATTCTGAATGCCACACTGGACGGTACTGCAGTCGGAATCTGAGCAGAAAGTGGGGCTGGCGGGGCCAAGAGGCGGGGTAAGTCCAGCTGACCCGCAGGCGGTGGGGGTATCCAGGTACCGACTCGACCTGCAGACCCTGGGGTGGGTCAGGGCGCACTAAGGGTAGTGGAGACACAGAGTCAGAGCAGGCAACAGGTACTCATCCCACCCCATTAGCTCCCAAGGGGAGGTGGGTGTGTGCCCAATGGCACCTGATTGAGGTACTTCCAAGGGAGTTGGAGAAACCTTAAGCTTGATCATTCATTATGCTCAAGATCAGTCATCCTTGCTATAAAATGAGTTGAGATGTACGAACAGATTTTTCCAATGTTTGCAGAATGAATAAAAGATTGTGCTTTCCATCTAAGGAAGATGTGTTGATCCAAATTCCTGACAGAGCTTTGATGCACCCCTCCCACACACAGATCAAGGAAAAAAAAGGGACAGCAGGGGCTTCCGCTGCTGCGCAGCGAGGACAGGATCCATGGCTGCTTTTAGCACAGGGCCTAGAAGCAGAGGCAGCTCTGGGTCTGCGCAGCTGGGAAGGACTTACAGGAAGGGCAGTTGAGGAAAAAGCCTCTAAAATGGATGCTGAGGTTACCCTGCCACCTGTGCTTTGATCTCTTTGTCTTCCTAGCTTCCGGTGGGGGTGGGGTGGGGTGGTTAGGGATCTGCGTGCTAAAATGAGTCTATGTTGGGAGGAAACTAAGAGTTCTGGAGGATTCTACGTTGGGATATATGGAGTTCATTTTGGGTCTCTGTAGTGGAGAGTTAGGGAGAGCTCTAGGGGTAGTTACTCACAGATGCTCTGCAAGCGCACATCCAGCAGGCTCGTGCTGGCCCCCAGGGGATTCACCTCAGTCACATTGATTCGATACTGGCTCCAGAACGCGGCCCCATGAATCACACAGCGGGCAGCCCCTGGGGGGTCCTGTGGGCAAGGCCAGGGCCCTGTGGATGGATTTAGCCTAGGAGGGAGGACGTGGTCTTGAGCTTTGGAAATGCTTGTGGAGGGATCCAACTGGAGCCCCCTACCTCTCCCTCAAGTCCTACCTCTGGCCATCAGCTCCTGGCCCCATCTTATTCCTGGCAGCAGGGGAAGCCATCTGAAGTCAGGGAGGAGAGAGGGTCCTTCCCCTCTCTGAGGCCTTCTTTCTATGCCAGCCTCCCCTACCCACATTGTGCCAGCATCCAAGTGCATAGGCACATACACCCAGTCATGTACACACCTGTAGGAGGAAAGGTAGCGGGTAGGTAAACCGCTAACCTGGCTGGAACTCCAAGTGCAGGAGAAGTTCTCATAGTTGGCTGCTTTGCAGGAGACAGCAGGGTGGGCTGGGGGGTCTAGAGGCAGAGGGTACATTTGAAGATTACCCCAGTGAGCTTAATAAAATCCAAATTTCTCAGGATCCCCATCTCTTATCATGACCACCCCAAAATCCTCCCCAACTCACAGCCCAGCTTCAGGGTCACCATGCCCCTAAATGCACCATCCAGGGTCTGACAGATGTAGGTGCCTTCGTCAGTGCTGTCTGCCTGGGCCAGGATCAGTTTGTGCCCTAAGCCAGAGTCAGGTCCCTGGAGCAGTCTTGACTCCCCGTCCCGAAACCAGGACACTGTGGCCCTGGGGGTGAGATGAGGTGATGATAGACAGAGAGAAGATCTAAAGTATAAATCAGACCATGGCCGTTGGCTTTTTGCAATAAAATCCAAACTCCTTCTGCTGATGACATACAAAGCCCCTGGCAATCCAGCCCATGCTTGCCTTTCCTCCTTCAGCTCCTTCCTCTCTTCCTCTCACCCACTGTACTCCAGTCACTTGGTCTTTCTGTTCAAGAGGGTTAAGTTAATTTCCATCTCAAAGCATTTGTATCACAGTCCACACACCCCCCCAAGGTCCTGGGTTCATATCCCAGGATCAGGGGAACAACCAAGGTGTACAACTAAATAAAATAAATGGAGAGCTTCTTTTTCCTCTCTCTTCCTCCCTGCCTATCTACTTGCCTTCATTCCTGCCTGTACTTTTCCTTAAAAAAAAAAAAAGAATTTGTACTATCCCAGGGATTCCAGATTGGATGGGGGGAAGCACAGCCAGGATGAGCAACAAAATAAAGTACTTCTTCCTCTTTCTGCCTACCTGCCTGCCTCTGCCTACCTTTGTTCTTGTCTGCACCTTTCTTTTTTTAAAGAGAAACATTTGTACTAGCTGGCCCTTCTTTCAGGGGTGCCTATACCCCAACTGTGGATGGCTGCCTCCTTCCAACCTTCAGAAATCGGCTTCAATGTCACCTCCTTAGAGAGGTCTTCCTGATTACCAGTAAAAAATAGCCAGTAAGTTATTCTCTTCCATATCAATCCCTTTTGATTTGCTGCCCTGCAGATAGCACTACATGGTAAGATTCTTGTGTGCTTATTGTCTCTCTGACCGACTAGGATCCCTGCTCTGTGCGCGGGGGGGGGGGGGGGGGGGGCATCTTTCCTGCCTTGTGCTCGGCTGTATCCCAGAGCCTAAAAAAGAGCAGGTACTGAGCCAGAGCTCAACATATGTTTGTCAAAATGTTTTGTTGAATAAGAATGGTTTGGGGATTAGGAAAGATAAAGGAGTGAGGGGCAAGCATGAGAGGAGTGTTAGGACTGCAGAAGATCAAGAAAGAATCAAGGGTTAGCCCAACAGGAGGGTGGGGGAGGGGGGACTTACCCAGTGGTCACTCCGGGGCAATACAATGTCAACGACCTTCCAAGCTGCCCATACTGGACCCCTGTAGAGGGCACTACTGAGAAGAGGCTCTTTCTTTCCCTCTCCCCCATCTCATCCCATTCCCCACTTTACAAGAGTGACAGGATGGGTAAGGGGTGGAAGCGTCTAAGTGGGGTCATTGGGTCAAACATCATGTTACAATCTATAAACAGAGGTCAGAGGACAAGATGGAGAAGGAATGCTACCAGGTTGGATGTCAGGTTTTGGAGGTCACAAGTTAGGAGCACAGGAAGGGGCCACAGTGAGGGTGGCAAGTCACAAGTCAAAGTTGGGGTCATAGAATAGGGGTTTTTTTGGTGCATCCTGATGGCCTAGTGATTTAAACCAGGTGCAGTTCACATACCACCCAGGGCCCCAGTTCAAGACTGGGGGCTGGGGAAACAGCCAATGATGAAAAACTGGGTAAAATAAAGTGCTTCTTCCTCCTCTCCCTTTCTGCCTGCCTACTTGTCTTCATCCCTGCCTGCACTTTTCCTTTAAAAAAAAATTAAAAGAGGCTCTTCTTACCTGGGGGGCCCCAGGGTTGAGAGTCAAGGGATGAAGGGGACACAAGGGCTATAGCCACGGCCACCAGGACCCTGCTCGGCCCGGGGCACCTGCTGCTCATCTGTGGGGAGAGAAACAGGACCAGGGGTGCCTCGTGTCCCGGATGGAAGGGTAAAGCCTGCCTCCTCCTCTCCAAAACTGGGCTCCCTAGAAGGAAAACTGAGGTACCAAGTGGGATGAGGGTATCAGAAATCATTGGGGGATCTGGTCTACGAGTCCCCTTCCAGCCACATACCCACTGCAGTGCATGCACGCACATGCGCGCACACATTCTCTCTCTCTCTCTCCATCGCAGTCCTGGGCTTAGGGCCCAGAACAAAAGCCGGAGGCAACAGACTGTGCCAGCACCACCCCATACACACACACACACACCCCACCCTTGGCACCCACCCCTGGCGCCCACCCCTGGCACCAAATGCTGGCAATCGCTCAGCCACTCCTATTAACTCCTCCAGTCCAGCTGTTAGGGATTCTGATGTCTACCCCTAGCAAGCCCAGGGATAGTCATTGCCTCTGACTGATTAGAGGTGGCCCTCATCACCGTAAGGTGAGGGGTTCTCCTCGAGAGGCCAGTCTACCTGCACTCCCATCATGAGGCCTAATCCAGCACTGGCTGACAATTCTCCTCTCACCGGGGCTCGGCTCCTCGCTCTAGCTACTTGGGCCACTTGGGCCTGACTCTGGAATCTTGTTGGTCTGGAGCCCGTGAGACTGGATGGGGCTAGGGTGCAGGCTGAGGCTGCAAAGTTAAGCAAATCCAGATGCCCTGGCTGCTGCCAGAGGTTGGGGTGGGCTAGGAGCCAGCAGATGGAGACAGGGTGGCGGGGAGCAGAGAGGAGGGTTAGAGGAGCTGGGAGCCTACAGGGACAGGGCTCTGGAGCGGGGTCACAGGACCAAGAGATGCTCAGAGATCAGGCCTGGGAGTTGGGGTGGCGGGGGCGGGGGGTGGCGTCAGTGAAGCAAGGGCTGGGCTGGGGCAGCAGGAACTCAAAAAGACTGAGAGGCAGGTAGCCACGGTGTGTGTGTGTGAGATTTGGGGGTGCTAGAAAAGAATTTTGGATTGGGGAAAGCAGAAGGAAGAAGGCAGTGGGGAAGTGGCCCTGGAGACAAGAGAAGGGACAGATGGGGAGAAGCCCCAGGGTTCCAAAAGTGGGGACAGTACAGACCTTTCCGGAACAGAGTAGAGCAAGGGCCTCTGTCTATCTGTGTCTGTGTGAGCAGGTCAGTGGCTTATCCCTGGCCCCTCGGGTTACATATACCCTACTCGGCCCCGCCCTACCTCGGTGATCCCAGTGGCCGAGTGTCCATGACCTCCAGGACTTCCTCCTACCAGCTACAGCACCGTCTGGGCTCCAGTCAGCTCTGGTACACCAGAACTGTCCTCCCCTTCCCTGCCCCCGCCCCTCTGAGCCCAGGAGCTCTGCTGCCCCCTAGCCAGGCCCCCTCCTCGGCCTTTCTCCTCCCTCCTCTCCTCCCACCCCCCTTCCACCCTAGGCCCTGGGAAGGAAAGAGGCCTCCCCCCACCAGTCTGGAAAGGAAGCCACAGACTGCAGTCAGGGCCAGGGGAGGGAGAGGAGCGCTGCTGATGTCCCCGTCAGTGAGAGATTCCCTGAGTTTTGACACAGCCACGTTCAAGCTTGGACTTACTCGGCACAGTCAACAAAAGAGATACTCCTTTGAAGACACATGGACACAATCAAATGGAAAATCAGACACAGACTTCTGCTCCCATTCTTTTCACTCCACAGCAAATATTTCCTTAGGGCACAGCTGGCTGTGTTTTGGGGAGAAGGGAGGCCCCCAGGTTGAAGGATATAAAGAAAAGTCAAAGAGCTGGTGTAGCCATTTCTCACCTCCTCCCCGCCCTCCACTCTCTGGGCCCCAGTACAAGGAAATGCCTTTGGTCCCTTGATGCCAGATACACAAGACCCACACTTACCCTCAGTCTCAGATACAGCCACTCAGTCACAGGGTTATACTCAGAAGTCCTCACTCAGACTCAGACACATTTATACATACACATTTACACATACATATGCATGTTTACATATACACACACACACTAAGACACACACATTTTAACCTTCCACACACAGCCACACACAAACCTAGTACTCTGTCCCTGGGCGGATGGGGTCACAGCACTCCCTAAAAGTAACTCATGCTTCAGCTCCTCTTCCAGGGGACTCTTAGCAGTGGCAAATCTCATCTTATCTCATCACCTTACAGGCCCTCGAGTAGCCAAAGCAACAAAGGTGTGGAGGAGAGCCAGGCTCAGGGGCACAGAGAGACAGAGGTATAGAAAATACAAGAGGCAGAACCAAAAGCAGATACTCAGAGCTACCTGGAGAGACAAAACTGTGTAAGAAATAGAGACAGCTCTGGGAAAACAGAAGCAGGAAGAGGAATAGTAATATAAGAAAATTGAGACAGGAAAATGGAGAAAATAGGGAGCAGTAGACCAGTGATGGTTCTCAAGCAGAGGAAGGAGGGGAAGATGTGCTGGAGATGTGTCTGTCTGTGCTGGACACTAAGTAGAAAGATCAATCCCATAGCGTGCCCTGGTGGAGTAGGGGTTAAGTGCAGGCCATATACATCCCAAGGTCCCAGGTTCACTTCCTAGGACTGGTGGGAACAACCAAGATAACAACTAAATAACATAATAACATAAATAACATAAATAAAGTGCTGCTTTCTTCCTAGCTCACCATTCCTTTAAGAAAAGGCTATTGAAGTGGGTTCCAATATACAAAAACAGCTCCACTCCCACACAGTCTGACAGCTGGGACACAGGACACACACATAGCACAAGTTTCGCTGGGACACAGGACACACACATAGCACAAGTTTCGCTCTTGCTCTGCTGCTGCTGAAGTCATCCACTGGCACACACAAATCCAGTCACCCACTCTCACACTGGCTTAAACCCCAGAGACCTTCCCAAAACACATTCCCTGATGTGGTCACAGGCCCCCCCACACACACACACCCCCAGAGCATCACCAAAAACTGCACATTGAGATACATACATAATCCCACATTTGCACAGCCACAAGCAGACTCAGCTGCACTCACTAAGACACACAATCATGCTAGCTGACAGCTGCACCAAGGACACTCAGGGAGTCTCACACAATGACAATGTCACATACAGTCACACTTACTGACAGTCCCTCAGTCACTTGGGGCTCCAACACCACCCAGCTATGCCCTGCCCTCTCCTGGCAGTTTCCTCCAGCACAAGCGCTGGCTCCACCGGGCCTCACCTTCCGCGGCTGCTGCCGCCAGCGCCCTCACCCTCGCCCTCTGCCCCAGCCTCGACTCCCTCCCGCCCTGCGGCCCTTGCAGTTGGGGCGGCTCCGCCCAGGCACCAATGGAAGGAGAGGGGAAAAATAGGGGTGGTCTCGGCCCATTGGAGCCTTCAACTGCCAATCACCTCCACCCCCACCTCTACCGGACACTTCCTGTCCCGTCAGGGACAGAGGAGGCTCTGGGGGACTAAGTCTGGAGCTGGATTCTTGGGTCCTTGCCGAAGATCTGCCCTCCCTAGGACAGCAGGACCTGGGTCCCTCCCCTCCCCAGTTGCTGAAAACAAAGCCTCAATTTCAGTGGCTCAGGACTCCCCTGCACAGGTGAATTGAAGATGCCACTTGAGATGAGGAAGGGCTGGTGTAGGGCAGTTTCAAGCTCAGGTTCTCAAGCTTTGCTGGGCATTGTGGTTTTAAAATTGCCAAACCACACTCCATACAAATTAAATCAGAATCTCTGGAGACTGGACCTAAGCATCATATTGTTTAAAACTCCCCAAGTAATTTTAAAATGCAGCCAAATCAGGTGTATGTGTATGTTTGTGTCTGTGCCTTAAAAAACCAACCACCCATCCACGGTTCTCATCCACATCTCCAGTCCCTGGGGGCTCAGAGATGCGTTATCAAATCTGTCTAAGCTTTCCAACCAGGGCACCACTCCAAGTTCCAGACCTTTCCCCTAAAAAGGAGAGAACTCTGGACTGGAAGGCAGGCAGCCAAGGCTCTCCTGGGCCTGGTCATCACTGTCCAGCCTTGGTGTGATTTCCCCTCCTAGAGACTTGGTTCCCTTAACAGAAGGAATGAAAAGTGTTCTGGCCAAGCCTGCATTGCTCACAAGCCTAGAACTCACCTAAAATTCGGCAGGACATCAGGCAGCATTAAGTCTCCAGGGTTACATGGGCTGTCGTCCCCCCAGAGAAGATGGGGTAAACCTAGGGTCACTCTAAGAACCACCCATTCCTTCCAGGCCGTGGAGCTCCTAACTCTGGCAGCCCATTCCCCACCAGAGCTGTTTTCTGCCCTTGCTATGATCGGAGGCGCACGGGTACAGAGATGTAGCACACGTGCTACATGTGAGTCTGGAGAAGCCAAGGACACAAAGCCACATGCACACTCCCTACTCGCCCCTGCAGCCCCTGCGGCTTGGAACAGAGCCAAAGCTGTAGCCACTCACAGAGTCAGGGTTCTGGCCAGTAGCCCAGGGTCTGGTCACTGACCCCTGGGACCAGGATCCTGCTCAACTGCTCCCCATCAAACCCCCAGGTCCAGGCTTGGTAGGAGTGGTAGGTCTGGCCTTCCCAAAGTCTCAGTCATAGTCAAGAATATAGGATTTTTAAATAATTTCTAAAACTTGGAGGCCTTCATTACTAGGTATAAGAGAATCTACAGGACAGACATAATACTGAGTATTAATTTTGTTCAGAGATTTGGGTTGGAATTTTTGTACCCTATTTTTGGACATCTGTCAGCACAGAAAAGTTGTGGCTGGAATTGCTCCTTTAGCCTTTAACCCCAGACTCCCAAGGTTGGAGTTCACACTCCGCTGGCACTGGAATATGTGATTAAAGTGTGAGAAGCAGTTTTATTGATGCCACAACTGCCCAAACACAAGGCCCTTGTTCCCTCAGACAGATGGCCCTGTGGTCAGCGTGGTCAGGCGGTGGTTGCCGTCTCCCTGTCCTTCTTCCCCTGGCAGTAATGAATCTCAGGAAGCGCCCTTAGTCTCTCGGCAGCCTGGAATGAGAACAGGAGGCAAACAGGGAAGATGAGTTGCCCAGAGTGGTGGCAGACAGTTCTAAGTGCCCAGGAAACACAGAGAGGGTTGTGGGTCCCGGAGGTAGTACGGATGGCTGGAGTCACCAGACGACGAAGGAAGTGAGCAGTTAATGAATCCCTTAAGTGCCCAGGGTTAGGGTTCTCAGGTTATGATTGTTGGGATCCCTTAAGGAAATGGGAGAAAAAGATGACCTAAAGATCCTGGATGCTGAGTCCTAACCTGCTCAGGAGTGAGGTCCCTCTGAGCCTGAGCAAGCATTTCGTAGCCAACCATGAATTTCCGAACAGTGGCAGAGCGCAGGAGTGGAGGGTAGTAATGAGCATGAAGCTGCCAGTGGTCCCAGTTGGCCCCAGCCTCTGGTCCTGTAGGAGCCCCTGAAAGGAAGGAAGGCAGAGATGGCTGGGTAGGACCCTACCCCGAAACTAGACTAGGTGCCTGAAAACTACATCTCCCAATATTCCCTGCCAGAGAGGAAAATACACTGGGGAGACATAGCTTCACCATTTGCTGCTCTACCCTCAGTCCCAGCAACTCTGCTTTGGACACTTTCCCCAGCAAATGTTTCAAGGCCTGCTAGGGGTGCAGTTCATTGGATTGGCCCCAGGGATACAGAAATGGTGGTGGGGCTTGAAATGGATGCTCAAAAAGTCTCACCATGCCAGCCCATGGAGTAGGGGAAGGATGTCTCAAACAGATTGTCGTACTTGATCAAGAGCTTCTTCATGACAGAGGCTAGATCTGGAATCAGAGCCTGACTCAGCCTGGAGCCCAGATGCTGGCCTTACCAGAGCCATCTCCATCCAGAGCCTGGTCCAGGGTATCAAATGGGAGACTCACCATCACGTTCAGCAGGGGTCAGCTCAGGCAGCCGCCGCACATGCCGCCGGGGTAGCAGCAGTGTCTGGAAAGGCCACACTGCCCAGAAGGGAACCAGCACTAACCAGTGCTCACTGGTTAGGACCAGACGTTCCTGGGCAAGCCAAATGGAAATGAAGTCAAGACAGATGTGGAGGTCAGCAAACAGGGGAAGCAGAAGGGAAAATGTCCCCAGACTTCGATGGGTTTCTCACCACCTCTACCACTACCATCCTAGTCTAAACCACCATCATCTTTTCTTCAAATGACTGCTATGACCTAGCAAGTCTCTCTGCTACTTTTCTTCTGCCCTTCTCCTTCACATACCTCTCTCCTTAGGGGTGAGGTTAGGGGCTTCCTGGGGACACAGAGCCTGGGTCTTGCCCACCTTCCTAAGCAGTTCCTGATGGCCATACTCCATAAGCAGGGGCTCTCCATGCTGGCTCTGATAGGCCCGCTGCGATCGCTCCTCACGCTGGACAATATCTGGCAAGAAACTGCTGGCCCACACCTGTCAATGGGTAAGAGTAAAGAAAAGCAGGCAGATCCTTCACTGCCAAGTGTCCACATCGCTATTGTAGTTCCTCTATCCCATCCCTTATTCTAGTTCCCCTTCCGATAGTGCTGACTGGAAATTAATTCAAAAATCCACTGGAGTCCCCAAAGCACTTACTTGGCAGTGGGGGTGGGGGTTGGAACAACCCATCATGGCTCCTTTGTTCTCAAAGATCTATGAGATCAGGGTAAGGCAATTTAGTAACCAAAAAGACACCATGTTAACCCCTCCTGACCACACACACCCTGTGGAAATAGGACTACCACTCCCCAGAACCAAAGCAGCACCACACCCTTCCATGCCCATCCAGCAAAGGGGGTGACCTCACAGACCTGCACCCAAGGGTACTTGGCACCCAGCTCCTCTGTGACTGAGGCCCATGCATCCACGACAGCCCGGATCTCAGGGACTGACATGAGTGGCAGCGTCACATCCGACCAGGGGTGGAAGCACATGACCTTACTAGGTGATGAGGAAGGGAGGGATAAACTATAGGACTTGGCTGTTCTAGGGGTAGGGCCCACCCCAGTGCTCAGTCTAGGGCCTGGTTCGAAGATTTTAAGGGGAAATCCACAGTTACCAAATGCCTCGAGCAGCTTCTGCTTGGAAAAGGGGGTGATCACTGGGTCCTGAGAAAAAGAAGCATCACTCTGCAAAAGAAGTTCTCAAAAAGGGACAGCCCCTCTTCCCCCAACAGTGGTGAGAGTCAAGTTACCTGGACTGGGGGCATCAGACTGTAGAGCTGGAAAGTCATTGTCAAACAGGAAGGTACCATCGTAGTCAGGGTTCACCTACTGACAAAGATGGTCTAGAAGGACCCTCTGCCTCACATCACCAGTCATTTTGTGGGCTTCAAGGGTTAAAGAAACTATAAGGGTGTGGGAAAGGCTCACTCTGGGGTGAAAGAAAAAACTTGGTAGGCTATGCCCGTGTGTGGGAGGGCAGATCTAGGGGAGCCCTCAGAGAGTTACTCTCCCTGATCTGGCCTGTGGTTGCAAGCTTACCTCTCCACTGGCCCGTGTGGCCCCAGGGCACAAAGGGTTGTGGGGGTCATGGCGGGGCACTGTCTCCAGAAGCGGGTTTTCTAACTGCCCTTGCCAGGGCCGCTTCATGCGGTGAGCTGACACCAGCACCCACTCATCCTGCAGCGGGTTGTAGCGGACATGCTGATGCTCTAGGGGTAGAACGGCAAGATCACTCAGCAAAGCTCTCTGGTCCCCTCTCACCAAGGACTTGGCCACCAGCAGGCTCAAAGGTGCCCTCTCAGTCCCACGCTGTTCAGGAGCAAAAGGCCTGGGCTTGGACGTCCCAGTGCCAATTGGCCGGCAGCCCCAACAGTGGCGTGTTCTTTCGCTGTAAGGCCTGACCCTCGGGTGGACACAAGGACCTGGGAGTAGGGAGACCTGCCTAATGAAGGGGAGGGGCTCGGCTCGGCGTCCCAGCCGCCCAGCAGTTACCGCTTGCCCGGAAGGTTGTGGCCGTGGCGTCCGCCTCTGACGCCTGCTGGCGCTGCTCAGGGACTGCTCCGCTGTGCAACATGAGGTCACCGAGGGGAATGGTCTGGAATGTAGGAGGTCACCAGAGGGATAATCTGGAATGTCTTCCCAGGAGCCAAGCGCTTCTCACCAATCTCAATCTGCCCCGCCCAGCTCCTGCTGATTGGCCAGATGCCAGCACGTGACTGCCTGAGGCCCTGTCTAGACACTTGGGGGCGGGGCTCAGGAGGACCCAGCGTTGTAGGAGGAGACTTCGATGCCATTTAACCTCCCCGGAACACACCACCACTGCCACCCGCCGCCGGCACCAGACGCTACTCAGGAAGGTTCTCTGTCAAAGCTGTTTAGTGAAGGTCCTTGGGCGCCAGGACAAGATTTCTTTGTAGCATTCAGTCATTCATTTGGTCATTCATTCAGTAAATATTGACTATCTAACTCGTGACAGGCACCTAGTGAGCGAAAGGAATGCCCCTGCTTGCACAATCGGGTATGGCCTCTGCCCTCCTAGAGCTTATTCTAGGACCAAGTCAAGGTATAACCCTGGATCCACAATCGCCTCACTTACCTGCTCAGTGGCTATGCTGGAGGAAAGGCAGCCTTGCGGATAGGGAGGTGCAGGGCTTGAGCTGCTTCAGCTGAACCCTGACCTGAGATATTACTTGGGGGAGTCGGTAATTTACCATAACCATAGCCTATTTCTACCAGGCAACAGAAACAGGTCGGGGGAGGCGGGGGTGTTAATTAACCATATTCTCTCTCATACACACATACATACACTAGAAGTAGATGTAATGAGCAGCGAGAGTAAGTAAGAGGGCTACTGAAATCTGAAATGCGGCCTGCCCTCCCTGTTGGCTCAGGCACTCAGTCGGCAGCTGGGGTGTGGACCATGAAAGGCCCAAGGGGAGGGACACAGCCCAAATAAAGAAACAAAAAAATGAAAGTGCTTCATCCTCCTCTCCCTTCCTTTCTCTTTCTAAAAAACAAACAAAAAACCTCAAAATATGGGGAGGACACAACTGTCAGGAACTCTGGGCATTATCTGAGTCAGATCAGAGGCATTTCCTTTACACAGTCCCTTCCCCAACTTTTCCTTGAATCAAACCAATTGACTAACATTAGGATAAAATTCAAATAATATCTCCCATAGTATTTTCGTTGCTCTTAAAGGAAAGGGGCAGGCAGGGATGAAGACGAGTAGGTAGGCAGGCAGGAAGAGAAAGGAAGATGCATTTTATTTTTATTTTTATTTAAGGAGGGAACATGTTTTTTGGCTCTGGTTTCTGTAAATTTTTTTTTCTTTTTAAAGAGGGAAGAAAGGGAGGGAAGGAGGGTAAGAAGAAGTATTTAAGGCAGAAAGGAAGAGGAGGAAGAAGCATCTTTATCTAGTTGTTTATTCTGCCTTTCCAACCCCGGGCCCCCCATCCTGAACCCGAGTCCTTGGACTTTTCACAGTCTGTACACCAGTGTCTCAGCTACTGCCTCTCCTTTTTTAAAGGAAAGGAACAGATAAGAATGAAGGCAAGTAAGAAGGCAAGTAGAAAGAGAGAGAAGGAAGAAGCATTTTATTTATATTTAGTTGTATATCTTGTTTTCCTAGTCCTGAGACACAAACCCTGGTCTTGGGGGTGTATGTGGACTGCACTTCTGCCGGAGGCAGTTAGTCAAACCACTGCTCCACCAGGGCATGCCTCTTTTAATACTCTTGAGCTGACTTCTCTAAGAACCCTAAATAGCAGATACTAGGCCCCAAATCCAGCCTCTGTCCCCTGTTACTGGGAGAGCCCTCTGAGATTCTATAGGCCTGCAGCTCCCCTATCTAGTCTTTCAGAATATATCACAGTAAAAAACAAAAAAAGAAAACAAACCCACAGGACTGTCCTATGACCTTAAGACGGTCTATGACTTCAGGAAAAGGAATATGAAATAAGAGGGTAGGAGGTGGGGGTTGACAGATTATAGCCAGATGTCCCTTTCCCAGATATCATAGCAGATCTCACATCTCTGGGGGGCTTGGAGGAAAAGGGCTGGGTAGGCCCCATTTTACTCAGTCCCCTCTTTGCCCAAAAAAAAGTGGCCTTGGGGAGACACAGAGGGAGGAGAGTTTAGGTGAAGTTCCTGGAGAGAGTAAGGTGTTAGTTGACATAATCTGGGGAGTGGAACTGAGGCACTGGTGTTCTTGAGAATATGGGGCTGCCTTCCAAATCCAGTCGCTCCAACAACAAAGACAACTGAGAGGGAAGAAAATCAGATCTTCTATCCCCTTGGCCCCCAGTAAGCAGCCACTAGGACAGGTAGAACTGTGGTTCTCAGCTCCCTGCCCCCTACCTAATGGCTTCTTCAGATTCTAGTCTGAGGACATTAGGGCAGAGATAAGGTAAGTGATCGATGACCCAGTTTTTGCCTCTGAGATACAAAACACCTGGCTTGACCTGGCCTGGTTTGGGAGGAAGGGGCCTCCCTGCTACTGCCAGCACTTAGCTCACTAGGTTTCTGTTCTAGTTTCAGAGACATTTCAGAGACAATCTGAACTTGGATTCAAATCTCAGTTTTGGCGTACCCGTGTTGTAGTGGTGAGGTCAGTTGCCTCCAAAGGCGTGCAGGCCACATACCCCTGGGTTGGAGTGAGGGGTGCAGATGGGGTCAGTGAGAAAATACAGTATGAAGAAAGGAATGACGGCAAGTAGGCAGGCAGGCAGGCAGGCAGGCAGGCAGGAAGAGAGAAGGGAAGGAAGCTCTTTATTTTTATTTAGTTGTTCACACTGGTTGTCTCACCACCTCCCCCACCCACCCAGCCCGGGACCCCGAGTCTTGAACCCAGGGGTGCTCCTTCCAAGGTGATTCACTCAACAACTACTCCACCAGGGCACACCTTATAAACCCTTTTCATCTTTCCCTTCTTGGCCAAGTTTCTCAAAAAACAGTCCATCTTCCAAGCCTCCAGTCTTATCTGTACAGCACACTGTATTGTGTCTTTTGCACTAATCAAGGTAGGTCATCTTAGTTGCTGTAACAAACAACGCCCAAAGCCCAGTGACTTACCATCACTGTCCATTTGGGGTATGTGGGAGGGGGTGGGGGTGGGGGCGGTTAGTTCCATTCCATGCAGCATTCAGAATTTTACACAAACTACTTCATTCTTATACTTAATAATTAATTATGTAATTAATACTTAATTAACTAAAATAATTACAATAACAGATAATGAAAGGGGGAGGGAGAATGTAAAGAATTTCACAAAAGATGTTAGGAGATGCTTGGAAGCAGCATATATCCCTTATGCCTATATTTCATTAGCCAGAACACAGTCTCAAGCCATCATCTAACTACAGTTAGAATGTTATCTGTGGAATGCAAAGTGACTTCCCAAGAGCAAAAGGAAATAGACTAGGAATGTATAGCATTATCTCTGTTACATGCCCCTACTGAGAAACCTAATGTCCATTTTATATCACTTTATTGAACCTCTCAATTATTTTCGAATTAACCTTCATTCCATCACCTCATGTATGAGGTTACTCTTCTCCTTTTTTTTTTTTAAAAGGAAAGGTACAGGTAGGAATGAAGAAAAGTAGGCAAACATAAAGGAAGAGAGAAGAGGAGGAAGAGCTTTATTTATTTTTTATTTTTTCATTTAGTTGTTCATATTTGTTGTTCACCCTGGCCCTAGATCTTGAACCCTGGACCTCGTATGTGGGACTGCTCCGAGTTCTACTAGACCGCTAGTACCACCAGGGTGCACCCTCCTTTATGTTTTATTTGTATAATTAACACATAAAACATAACATGGCAGGCACTAATTGCTTTATAAATATGAACTTCATCATAATCTTCATCATAATTAAGGTATGCATTATAAGGTAAATACTTTTTTTCTCCCAGGGGTCTTAAACCTGGGCCCTTGGGCTTTACTGACCTGCACCTTAGCTGCTGAGTCATAGGGGTACACCAGAGGTCAGTGATTTTATTTGTCCCATTTTACAGTTGGGAATATTGAGTCACAGAGTTTAAGTAGCTTTCCAAGATCATACAGCTAGGAAGTTGCAGGAGCTAGGCTTTTAACCCAATCAGTCTAGCTACAGAGTTTCTTCCTTAATCACTATCCTTCTGTTTCTCTTCCTTTTTAATCTCTTCTTCCTCTGCCTATCCATTAACTCTTGGTGTTCTCTAATACTGTCCTTAGCCTTATTTTACTCAGTTCTCTCTCCCTTTGACATTTTATCCTCTCTTTGGGTTTTAATTACCATATTTTCTGTAGGGCTCCTGTTGAGATCTCTAAGCTGGGGTGGCACAGTGCTTGCATTGTTTATAGTCATATCCCCAATGGTAACCTCAGACCTTAGCATGGACTGGTGCTAACAAAATATCTATTGCCTGATTGAATGACAACTCCTATCTCTCTGTCTCCACACTGGATCTGAGCACTCAAATACCCACTAGATATGAACAAGGATGTTACTCAAGTAAGCAGGGGTGTTAGGGGACAGTTAAAATGGAGAGAAAAAGAGCAGGCTGGAAGAGGAAATCAAATACAACTGTATTTTCAGAGTGTTTCTCAAGTTCATTTCTATGTTTCATTTTCACTGACATTGAGCCTCTCTCCTGGATGACAGTCATGGTCTCCCTAACTCTCAAATGCTCCCCTTTACTCTGTAGCCCCATGCCACTCTGATCACATCTAATTTCCCATCACTCGCCTGCTGATAACCCTCAGTTAAGATTATGTGAGTTATGTGTGTTATGCGTGGTTACATGAGGTCCTCCTCACATTTTGTGCTTCAGGATAAAGAATGGATCAAAGGCTCTGACCACCCTATACTGTTTCTCTTCTCGGTTCTGGTTCCTTTGCTTTTGGGGTAGGTTTCTTTTAGCTGGAATGTCCTTCCTGTCTCTCTCAAAGTCACAGCGGGGCGTCACTGCCTCCAGATTGCCTACCCTAACACTCCCTGGTTGAATGCCTCCTCCTACCTTCTGTGGTAGCAAAGGCGAGCCTTAGCAACCGCGAGTCCCAGAAGGCTCCGCTTCCGGGCTCGGGTGCTCCTCCGGTCTAAAAAGCTCAGGTGACCAGTGCTTTCTGGATTGCATAACCACTCAGTCCACCGGTAGGTAGAGTGGCGCTACGAGTGACCCTGCCTGGAGGCCCAGGGGCGGGCAAATTAGGAAGGTTTGGCCCCGCCCCTTCACCGGGCCCCACCCCTCGGCGCTCCCCGCTTGCACGAGAAAATGGTTCTACCCGAGGGGCGGAGACTGCGTGCCCCGACCGTTCCGATTGGCCAGAGCATGCCGTACCGCCGCGGTGGCGGGGGAACGGGTGGCGGACGGCGCGCCGCAGACTAGGAGTTCCAGGCTCCCGCTCCGGCTCCTTCCTCGGTTGCGCGGTGCCAGGCCTCCCGCCGGGATGCAGTGGGCCCTGGGCCGGAGGTGGGCGTGGGCCGCGCTGCTCCTGGTTGCGGCGGCTGTGCTGGCCCAAGTGGTCTGGCTTTACCTTGGCACGCAGAGCTTCGTCTTCCAGCGCGAAGAGATCGCGCAGCTGGCCCGGCAGTACGCGGGTGAGCCTGACGGGGAGCTGGCGGATGGAGGGCTGGGGGCTGGGGAGGCCCAGGCCGAACTGGGTATTCTGGGGATGCCTTTCTCCAATTCGGGAACAGTGTTGGCCCTCATTTTGTTGATCCTCTGCCCCCGCTAGGGCTGGACCACGAGTTGGCCTTCTCTCGGCTGATCGTGGAGCTGCGGCGGCTGCACCCAGGCCATGTGCTGCCCGACGAGGAGTTGCAGTGGGTGTTCGTGAACGCCGGCGGCTGGATGGGTGCCATGTGCCTTCTGCACGCGTCGCTGTCCGAGTACGTGCTGCTCTTCGGCACCGCCCTTGGCTCTGGCGGCCACTCGGGTTAGTGCTGGACGCGGGACTGTCTGGGAGGCCAAGGCTCTACTAGGGGCAATGCCCTCCTTTCTGATGTTTGACCGGGCCATGCCGTGACACGGATACCCTGATATTCGGTGTTCCTCTGATTGTCCTCAGGTCGCTATTGGGCTGAGATCTCCGACACTATCATCTCTGGCACCTTCCACCAATGGAGAGAGGGCACAACCAAAAGTGAGGTCTTCTACCCAGGTGGGTCGCGAGACTTGTCAGAGAAGTGGGTCCCCCATTTTGGGGTGGGGCGGTAGGGGGAAAGAACCATGGCTCGGAAAAGGGGTGCGTTGGGGTCCTTCTCCCTGGTTCCCTTAGCCTCCAGAGAAGCCACAGGTGGTTGGTTGAGGCAAGGCAAGGGGCCCTTTTGTTTTCTGTCAGAAGGAAACAAAACATAATTTCCTGTAAATTGCCTTATTTTTACCTGCCAAGACACTTTTCTTCAACCAGTATTCCAGAAGTTGTTGGGGAGACAGTTGAGTAAATCAGAAATGCTTTCATATCCCAAAGACAAAGCAATAGTTGTTTTTCTTCTTTTATATGATGGAACAATTTACATAATAAGTAAAGTTGTGTTCCAAGTAAGGTTGAGGTTGAGTGTTACAAGGATGACAGGTGTTGTATTGAACAGCTACATTTCTCAAAAAGCCACACAAATCTTATAACTACCCCTCCCTATCTAACAGGCCCAGCCCAAGTTTAACTAAATTTCTGCTTGACATGAGTGAGGCTTGGGAATGCAGACTTCCATGACTCCCATACCATGGCCAGGTGAAGGTGAAACCATAGAGGGAAGTTTAGGAGTGGCCATCTTGGTCTCTTGCCCCTCGAGATTCGAGACCAAGTTAGTAAGTCAGGTAAGGCTTTCTCCTTTCCTGAGGCTCCTTCCCCATTCCCTACCTCTAGATAGCCCACCAGCCAGGGTCAGGGAGGTGGTTGCCATGGAAAGAAAGGGCAGAGCCAGGTTCTTCACGTGGGTGTTTCCTTTCCGCAGGAGAAACAGTGGTGCATGGACCTGGCGAGGCAACAGCTGTGGAATGGGGGCCAAACACATGGATGGTGGAGTACGGCCGGGGTGTCATCCCATCCACCCTGGCCTTTGCATTGGCTGACACAATCTTTAGCACCCAGGACTTCGTTACCTTCTTCTATACTCTTCGCGCCTATGCACGGGGCCTCCGACTTGAGCTCACCACCTATCTCTTCGGCCAGGACCCCTGACCAACCAGGCCTGAAGGAGTATCTGTGAATGGACAAGAGCAGGCAGGCCTGCACACATCCACTTGCTGAAGCCCATGTGAAAAGACAGAGACGTTACTCACAACATGCAGTACTTGTGTTTCTGGTGTACGAGCAGGGACATACATGCTTATACAACCTGGCACAGAGACCTGTGGAACATATGGGCCACACATTCAGATACTGAATTCCCATATGTACAGCAGCATTGTGTATTCACATCCATCCAGAGAGGGAGCCAAACATATACTAAGGGGGCCAGTCATGTTCAAATACCCATGCCACAAGCTTAATTCACTAACTCAGGCCTTTCCAGAAGTTCCCTGCCCCCAGTCAGAGCTCTGGAGTTAGGGATGAGGGTGGTGTTAGATTCTGCCTGTGTGATCTCTCATCCCAGCAGCAGTTGCCCAAGCGAGGGGGAAGAGGAGCTGCTTTTGGAGGTCCCCCTCACCTGCAGCTACGATGCCCTTTTCATCTCCCTGTCCTCACCATATGCCTTACCCACATCTGTTCCCATGCTATGCAAGTACCCTTATGACCTATCTCCCACCCTCAACAACCAAGTTGGCTGGGGAACCAGAAGAATGGAGAATGCTGAGGTCATGGCTTCCTATCCTAAAAGACTCCCATTTCTGTCCTGGGGGTATGATGGGAAAGCTGCTTCAGCCCAGGGCCCACTGCTGGGGAAAAGACCTGGAGAGGTGGCCCAGGTCCAAGGAGCTTTTTCTGGCCTAGAGAAGGCCTTTTCTACATATATCTCAATCACAGCTTCTAGACACTGCCCTTACTGCATTCTCTGTCCATCTGTCTGTTAATAAAGACCTGTTGAACAGTTCCATTCCTTTGTGTGTCTGAGCTGCAAGAGAGCCTACTAACCCTTGGTGGTGTTGAGGAGCCAGTGACCTTGGACTTCAGTAGGGACTTTTATATTCTAGTGGGCCCAAGAGTCACCTTGAGGCTCCTCCACTATAGGTTACTGAGCCCAGTTTCCAGTTCTTATTAGGTTGCGGCCTTATGATCAGTATGTTTAATAAAATCCTCTACCAGATTTGAATTGAGAAATTTAAAGCAAGCCTAGTTGGTGTGCAGCTTGACTGCTAGCGCAGTTCAGGTAATAATCCTGGGAATCCTACCCTGGATGGCCACAAGGTGGCAGTCTATACCCACTTTTAAATGGAAAGAGGCGTAGCCATTCTCCCATCTGGAGGAAGAAGCGGAAGCCCTTGTTTGTTTTTGTTCCCTGCCTAGGGTTGGGAACCCAAGTCGTTAGGTTTTACGTGGTCCATGCCTCAGCCACCAGCTTAACGCCTGAGTGCACCTTACCATCTGCTTTTTTCTGCCTTTACAGGATGCATCCACTCAGAGCAAGAGTTCTCAAAAGTCTGCCTTCTCCAAGACCCCTACTAATATGGGGGCTCCTGGGAAGTAGTAGGGAACAGGCATACTAAGACAGGGTGAGATAAAAGAGGTTCCTGAGGTGCGCTGTCTCCAAGGGACTCTGGACTTGCTTCTTAAGTTTTATGCCCTATGCTCCTCACTTGCTTCACCCTTCTCCCCACTGTGTTCTGCAGTTAAGATCTAGTCCACTCTCACTTCTTAGGCTTCCTGGTAGAGTAAACTGGAACATGAATATAAAAATTGTATATACTTGAAATTTGACACTCTAGTGAAAAAAAATGCAAAAACTACACATATAACCACTTGGAAACATCAGAGTCTACATCTGTGCCTCTGAATGAACAGGAGGCCCAGGGAAAATGGCCATCCTAACACCCCACCATGTTGGTTGTGACAGGACCTGGCGAAGACCTCCATTGGTCATGAGTTACAGATCCCACACCTATCATGGATGCCTCAGTTTCCCTTGTCGCCTTTCCCTCCCTTGCACATAGGACTAGGCCCCCAGGCTCCTCCCAATCTCTGTTGCCAAGTCCAGTGTGCTTCTCTCATTTGACAAGGTTAATCGCTCTTAAGACATTCTTCTTTTGGCTTCCAGGAAAGTACTCTCCATTGCCTCCTTTGCTAAGACCTTTTAAACTCCTCAACCTTTGACTTCCCAGGACTTAATCCTCACACTGAGATACAATTGACATGTAACACTGAATTCGTTTTAAGGCGTACAATGATACATACTATAAAATGATAGCCACATAAGTTTAGTTAATACCTATGTCCTCACATTATGTGGACTACACCTGGTGGCCTTATCTGTTAGGTCACCAGGACACAACAGTCATGTACTTTTAACAAATAATATCTGGCAGAAATGACAGGAGATTTCCAAGAATAGGCTATAAAGGGCATTGCTAGCAGCACGGCCTGTACATTTCTTTTTAAATAAATAAATAAAAGCATTACTATTCCTATAGTCTCTCTTTCTGGGGGAAACCACTTACCTTGTTGGTAGGACACTCAAGAAGTTCTGTGGAGAGTTCCACCTCGTGCCACAGTGTAAGTGCGCCATCCTAGAAGTGAATTCTCCAGTCCTAGTCAATTCTTCAGGTGACTGCAGCCCTGTTCAACCTTTTTACGACAACCTCAGGGGGACAGTCAGCCAGAGCCATTCATCTAAGTCCCTATCTAGTTTCTGACTCACAAAACAGTGAGAAAAACAAATGCTGTTTTAAGCTTCTGTGTTGCAGTGTTGTTTGTCACAGTGATAGATGAATAATGACCCTTCTCTTTCTATACTCCCAACTCAGATTTTTCCATTTTTTTCTCCATTTTATGTATCGCTATCTGTCACACTATATATTTCCCCCATTAGAATGGCACCATTTTAATAGGGACTTTGTTTTATTTGTTCCTGTGTCCAACAGTCCCAGGCTTAAAGTAGATGCTCAGTAAATATGGCGGGTGGAGGTCCAGGCCTGTTTGTCTGTCTGTGTCTCTGTGAGGTTTGGATCAGATGGGGGTATGTATGGGTGTATGAGACAGCATTTCCTCTTCACAGGTGAAGCGTTAAACTAGGTCCCCAGTCAGATTTCTTCCTTCCGCTCCATCCTTCTCAGTTGTAGCCCCACTGGCTCAAACCCCAAAGGTCGGTTTACTACACTCGATGGAGTCTTCTTTGGTGGGATGACTGTTCGGTGCCCTTCTCTTCCCTCTCCACCCGCTGGCAAAGCAGTCCCCAAGCCCCTGCAAGCTGGGTACAGGAGTTCCACAGATGTCTACCCTCTGCCTTCCCGTGTCCCATGAGATCCCCAGGGCATGCTTGTCTGTCTCTGCACTTACGCTGATTCTCCCTGGGTGAACCCAGCCTCAGAAAGGGGTGGGTAGAGGAGGGGGCTTAACTCTGCCCAAGGAGAGTTCACTCCACATAAAGTCATGGGGGCATGACTGGCTATCAGCTCTGAAATTTGGGCCAAAGGGGTATTGAAGTGAGCCAAAGGAGTGGAAGGGAGCCTCGGTGTCATCTGGGAAAGGCCAGAGAACAAGGACTCAGTGCCACAGTGGGAGCTGGGCTGGGAACAAGAGTGCAGCCTGGAGACGGAGAGCAGGGAGGTGTCACCCACCATGAGCTCCCCATGAGAAGAGCTCAGGGTCTGGCCCAGAGCAAGCTGGGTCTAAGAGGAGGGGACTGATTGGGAGGGGAAGGGGGAAGCAAAGGTCATACCTGTACATCTGCCTCCCAGAGGACTCTAGACCCTGAGACATGTGCTTGCGTCACTGGGTAAGAAGTCAGGGGATGGTCCCTCACACCAGACTCAACACAGCAGCTTCACATGCGTGCCAGCTGACACCCCTCTAGATAGGTGGGTACACTCATACACTCTGCATCATCTCCCAGTAGCCCTGTTGGTTTGGTTTGGTTTTCCCTTCCCCTGGCCCTTGGTCACAAACCTGGGTCTTTGAGCTTTCTGTGGCCTGCAACTTAGCTGCTGAGCCAAGGGAGGCACACCTTGGTGTTTGTTGATAGATGTCTTTTGGACACAGGAAGAAACTGGAATTATGAGGGTGACCGAAAGGATGGGATCCAGGCTGCTCAGAAGAGAAACTGTGGCCTGTCACTCAGAACACCCACTTGAGGAATAACATCTTAGCATTTGGGGGACAACCCACAGGCTGGGCCTGATGCAGTTGACTGAAAGGGTTGGAAGATACAGATTAGGGTGTCAATGAGTGGAGGATGGGCAAAAATGCATGATGAGTACCAGAGATTCCTTTATGAGTCACTCTTCCCCTGTCTATGCTTGAAATTTTCCTTCCTAGACCCTCAAAGAAGAGGGGAAACTGCAGCTGTGTATCTGCACGTGCTGTGTGTATGGATGTGCACTCAGCTGAGAGAACTGAGTGTGGAGGTGCACAGTTGAGTCTACTACCATGAACCCCTACTGTGCGTGAAGTGGGGGACAGCACCTGGGCAGGACAGGATGACTCTCAAGATCACAGGCTGCCTGGGCCATTGGCCTTGTAGCCACATAGTAACCAGGTCTGGGAGACAAAGCAACCCTGTGCCTGAACTTGCGACAGCGTGTTTTGGTGTGTGAACAGGGCTGCTTGTGTGTCGACACTGGGCATCGAATGCGTGAGGGGGTTCGACTTGTGAGGCTGGGTGGATCCCTGCGTCCGGAGTCCTCACTTTCCTTTGCATGATTCCCCTCGCAGCTCTCCAGCGCCCCCTCCCTTTGAACCTGGCTGTTCGGAGGGTGGGAGACACCTGTTGTGGGGCAGGAGCAGCGGAGCCCCCGCGCCTCTCTCCCTGCGCCCCCGCCCGCCCGGCCTGGCTCGGGTCCCGCCCCCGCGGCCGCCGCCAGCAGAGCGGCGGGTGAGCGCGCGGAGGCCAGAGGAGCGCACAGCTGCAGGAGCTCACCGCGGGGGACCCCGCGTGGAGAACCGAACCCAGGCTGGGGCCGCCCGGAAAGCGGGCGGAGCAGGGCAAGCGCGGTGGAGACGCCGGGGGCAGCTGGCCGCGCCAGGCTGGTGAGTGCCGGCGCCTGGCGCCGGGAGCCAAGCCGCCGTCCCTTGCCCGCCGGGTGCTGTCCCCGTCCAGGGCTCTGCCCCGGGCGCCCTCTGTTACCCGCGCCTCCTCGGTTCTAATTCTCGGCGTTTCTTCGGCGTCTTTCCGTCTGTTTTCCCTGTCTCTGTCCCCCTCTATTTGCTGTCTCGCCCTCTTTCTAATCTCTCTCTTATGTCTCTGTTCTGCTACATTAATCTTTCCCTATCTCTCTCAACCCTTGTCTCACCATTTGTCTCTGTCTCTGTCTCTGGACTGTGTCACTCAGGTCTTTGATATTTAGCTCTTGCTCCTCCTCTCATACCTTCTCGGTCTCTATCCGATATCTCTGTCAATCTCATCTCTTCCCCTTCTCTCCGTTCTTGTCTTGATATCTCGGTCACTCTCCATCTGGCCCTTCTCAGCCTGTCTCTCCCCACCTCTGTCTCTCCTTGTCTCTCTACCATTTCCATTTTTATCACTATGTCTCCCTGCCACCATTCTCTCTCCCTGTCAAATCTCTGAGTCTGGTCTCGGTCTCTTCTGCTCTTTCCACCTCTGTGTCTCTGTCATCTCTGGGAAAGCTATCTTCTTCTGTCCTTTCCCTTATGGTCCCCCTGCACTTCCTGAATCCATGACCATCTCCCTTCGTGTTGGGGGTTGTGGGGACAGTAGGGCCCAGCAGCCATAATTCCCTCCCTCACAGGCAACCCTTTCCTCGGGGCCCCGCCTGGTGCCAGGCCCCCCTTCAGCCGGGGGACTGCGCTTGGAAGCTGTAATGGAGGCCCTGCAGAGGCAGCAGGCAGCCCGACTGGCCCAGGGGGTGGGGCCATTGGCCCCTCCACGCCCACTGCAGCCCCGGCCTCCCTTACCTGGCCCCCCGGCCCTGCAGGCCCCTGAAGGGGCTTTTGGGGATGTTGGGGCTGAGGAAGAGGAGGACTCTGAAGAGGATGAGGAGGGAGAGGAAGCCAGGGCAGAGGAGGAGGAGGCAGCTGAGCAAAGCCATCCTGGAACCCCGGGCCCTAGCTCACCTTCCAGCCAGCCCTCTGGACCTCATCCCCATGAGTGGACCTACGAGGAACAGTTCAAGCAGGTAGGACCCCCTGGATGTCAGCCTTCTGGCCTTCCTCCTCTCCTGGCAATAGCAGAGCCAGTGATTAGTAGCCCACCCACTTCAGTCACTGCCCTCTGCAGTATGGAAAGACAAGAGACACAGAGACCTGGAGAGAGACAGTGGGAAGACTACAGGATAGTGACAGGGGAGGAGAAACAGACACCCAGAGACATGGGGGAAAAGTGCATAGGCACACACTAGGAGGTGTAGGAGATGCCCAGAATATGGAGGCCAAAAGACTGGAGGCTCTTGTTGAGGCTGTAAGGTAGGAGGGTATAGGAGCATTCAAGAATTCTTTTGAGAGAGGGGAAGCTAGAGGCTGGGGATTTCAGTGTCTGCACCATCCCACCCTAACCTCTGACACATCAGATTACAAGGTCATATTCCAGTGATCTGCGGGAATATCCTGGGCTGCTTACTTCTTTCTGTCTTTGGAAACAGAATGGAGGTTGCCATTCCTTAGTAGGCTGCTATCTCCTTCCTCTTTTGCCTGCTGCACTCCCCTCAACCAAATCTTCCCAGCCTGAGTTCCATGGGTGACAGCTCCCAGCCTGTGAATGCCACAGTGAGACCAGAGTCCCTGTGCAGCTGGGAATGACTAGATCTTACAGTACTTTAATTTGAGGCTCTTCCTCCTTATGGGACCCATCTGGATATTATTCTAGGGCACAGCCCCACTTCATGCTGTCACTTTGAAAGTATATGCAGAACTATGATGGTAGGTATGCTGTTCTGGTGGTGTTACTTGCAGGGTGTGGATCTTGGGTGTTTTGCAGAAGTGTTCATCTGTGGCTAGTACTCTGTGGCATGAGTGTAAAATTGGGAATGTTACTCAGGGCTCTGTTAATTCTGGAGAAATGGCTCTAGCAACTTTTCTCTAGGTATAATTCTAGAAATTATTACTTGGAGAGTCTGTGATGTTTTGGGAATATAGCTCTAAAGGTGGGTCGCTGGTGTTTGTTACTCACGGGTGTCTTTCTACTCTGAGTTTATTGGTGGATGGAGTGTTCCTTATAGATATTAATCAGGGACTCTTACTCTGGGTAAGTGATTGTTACTCTAGGGATTATTCCTCTTGGGTGGTACTTAGAAATGATACTAGAGGTGGGGCTCCAGGTGACTGGGAATGGGTGGGATGACCTAGGTGGTACAGGCCCATTGCCTCCCTGTTTAGTGGGCAGGTCTCTAGAAGATCAGATCAGAAGGTGGGCTGAAGTGGTCCAGTTATCCAGGAATTTCTAAGCAACCTGCTGAGGACTAAGGGCATCTCTCCCCCTGCCCCCCATCCCCAGCCCTGGCACACAGGAATGTGAATAGCAAGCAGGAGTCAATGAGAGTGAATGAGTGATTAAGATGTATCTGTCAGTTTCCTCAGTGTGGACCACAGCCTGAGCTGACTTGCTCCGGGCCTCCGTGTATGCCCTGCAGGGCAGTTCAAGCCTCTGTAGCTTCCTTGCTTCTTCTACTCATCAAGTGGGTGACTTGAGTTGTCCAGGGCTCCACTCAGTAGGGGGTCTCTGTGTGTATGAGGGAAAAGTGCCCCTACCTGTCCCTAATGCCAGGAAGTCCACATTTCTGACCGAGCTCACTGCTTCAGTTAGGAACATTTGTTTAGGGTGCATATTGAGTTGGGGGGTTGGGGTAGAGTCAGTTGAGCTGGAAAATGACCTCAGTCCTTCTCTAGCTGTACGAGCTTGATGCAGACCCCAAGAGGAAGGAATTTCTGGATGACCTGTTTAGCTTCATGCAAAAAAGGGGTAAGTGGACTGATGTGGGGGAAAGGACCATGGAATGGCTCCCACCTCCTTGTTTGAGTAAGGAGACCCCAGGATTTATTCTCCAGGTTGGGTTCTCTCTGCAAAGGTCTGAGCTTGGCAGCACCTGTCCTTTGAGCCCTCAATAGCGTCTTTAACCTCTGACCCTGCCCCCCTCCTTCACCCGGGATTAATTAGTGGCCAGCCCACTGGCAGGTTAATGAGTGTGGGATCAATTGGGAGGGGGGAGGGGGAACTGGTTGGGGGTTTGCCTGGAGTGGAGGTGTTCCCAGGATTGAAAGACTGGGAATGCCTTGGTCCTCTTTCATTTGCCCTTCCTCTCTCATCTTGTCTTTCCTTAGTTTCCCCTTGCTTCAGGCAGCGAACACGCCTGTGCTATGTGCTCTGCAGCAGGAAGGACAGGGATTAGATTGAAGGAAGTAAGGGGTAGACTGGGGACCATGTGAGTTGGGGCTATGGACTAGGAGAATTTCCTTTCCAGATACTCAGAGCTAGAAGAGAATGGGAGAAGGGTCTAGGAGGGGATCAGAATGGGTGGCAGTCCATCACTTCTCCCCCAGATTCATGGGTCCGAAGACTGACTCATTATCTCTCTCTACAAAGCTAATTAACTCACTCTGAGCTCAGCCTGATAAGCGGCTAATTAACTGGCTGCACTGTGACCCCTCCCTTAGTGCAGCAGCAAGCCAAAGTCCCTCAGGCCCCTACCCCAGGCCCAATACCACTTTGGGTTCTTTCCTAACCAGGGGCCCTGGGGGTGCCCTCGAGCCCTTTTGCTCCCCAAGGAGGCCCAGTCATTCTAGTCCTAGTGTTCCATCCTTGCCTCTTAATCAACCTCACCCCTCCACCGGGTTCAGGGTAGGGTGGTCTGATCAGATCCCAACACTCTCTCCACCCCAGACCGGGAGTTCTGCCTCCCTCCCTGCTCCCTCTGCGGGAGGTGAGGGTTCCCGCGGGGCCGATAATTTTTCCCCATTAATCAGGCCGCAGCTAATTGTTCGGGTCCAAAGGCGGCGGCGGAAGGGGACGGGATCGGTAAGGAATTAACTGGGGCCCATCGCTCAGCGCAGACAGGCCCCTTTGTCAGGACTGGCCCGCGGGGGCGGCGAACGCTCAGGAGTCGGCGAGCCGAGGCAGGGGGCTGCTTCTCCCATTCACCATCCCCCGGCTGCGGGCAGCCACCCTGAGGCCACTGCTTCGGGGAGTTCCACTCTTCAGCACTGTCAGGAACTCCTTCCTACAGTCTACCCTAGGGGTCAGTAAACTAAAGCCGGCGGACCGCCTTTGAGATGAGAAAAAATTTTACATTTTTTTAAACAACAGGAAAAAAAAAAAAAAGAAAATCAGGCTCACCCCTCTGGCTCTGCGGCTAAGGTACCGTCGTGTAAAGCCCAGGGACCCGGGTTCCGGTTCGAGACCTGGGGTTGGGGGAAGGAAAACATAATTAAAAGATGAATAGCATTTCTGGACCAGTGAAATTCGAATGTCATTGTAAATAAAGTTTTATTAGAACACAGCTAGGCCCATGCCTTTATCCTCTGTAGCTTCTTTCAGGTTACCACGGCGTGGAGTAGTTCTGACACATACCAGCCCTCAAAGCCTACATTCACCTCCTGCCCTTTCCGGAAGCTTACTGACACCGGTCTACCCTCTGTCCTGTGTCCTTCCTGCTACACCTTCAGGGCTCCGTGGGCTCTGCCTGTCATCCCATTTCCCCGCTCCTTGCTCTTTCCCTGCGTTCTTGGGGATCCCACCCACTACCCGGGCTTCCTCGCGGCAGCCGACTCCTTCAGCCCCAGAGGCTGCTACCTACAGGGTTAGTGTCCTGACTCCTAGCCCACCCCGACCAGGGACGCCAGTCAACCGTGTGCCCATCATGGCGAAGCAGGTGCTGGACCTGTACGCGCTGTTCCGCTTAGTGACCGCCAAGGGGGGCCTGGTGGAAGTCATCAACCGCAAGGTGTGGCGGGAGGTCACGCGTGGTCTCAGCCTGCCGACTACCATCACGTCCGCCGCCTTCACTCTACGAACCCAGTGAGACCCAGCGCGCGGGGGACCCCGCGAGGCGGGAGTGTGGGGGGCGGGACGAGGCGAGGCGCGGAAGCCGCGGGGCGGCGACCGGGTGTGGGCCTTGATGGACTGGGTCCAACCTCCCATTCCAAACCCTGTCCGCTCTTAGGTACATGAAGTACCTGTACCCGTACGAGTGCGAGACACGGGCGCTCAGCTCACCCGGAGAGCTCCAGGCAGCGATCGACAGCAACAGGCGCGAGGGCCGTCGTCAGACTTACACCGCCGCGCCGCAGCTCTTTGGTTTAGCTGGGCCGCCCCCTCGGGGAACTCCCGGCCCCACTTCGGGTCCTGGCCTCGCCCCACCGGGCCTCACGCCCAGCACCCGCCCGGCCCCAGGCTCCGCCTCCGGTTTGCCGGCGCACGCACGTGCTCAAATGAGCCCGAGCCCCATTAAGAAAGGTGTGACGCGGGTTCGAGACCCAGACCCGGGTGGGGAAAAAAAATAAAGGAAAAGTGTGAGGGGTGAGGGACAGAGATGTGAGGGTCTCTGAGATATAGGGGCACGCCGAAATAGATATAGGGAACATTAAAATGTGAACGCTAGGGTTTAAGAGGTCCTGAAATTTGTACCTGAGGTTGAAGTTGAAACCTTGGGTCTCTGAGGTACCCATTACTGTGGTGTGAGACTGAGGCTCAGGAACAGCTCCTTTATCTTGAGCAGCTCCATTCCACACTCATACTCCCAGGGCTCCCATTTTTACTTATGGTTTGTGCTTCCTGTTTGACCAGAGGAAGCGCAATTGTCTTGGACCAGCACCTGCACATAGCCATATATGTAATGTGTGTGTAAACACACACACACACACACACACACACACACACACTCACTCACTCATTTAGGTTCATCAGAGCCTCTAAACTGAGAATCTGGTTGGGAGGGAAGCTGAACTTGGTACTTGAACTTGGGTGACCTCCCTTGGTCCTAGGCCAAATGCAAAGACAGAGTTGGTTGGGCCAGAGGGGCTAAATGACCTGTTCTTCCAGAAGAGAGTGGAATTCCAATGGGACTTCCTATGGGCCTAGCCTTGGGACCTGCAAGAGAGAAGTTGGCATCAGAGGAGCCCCCTGAGAAGAGAGCTGTACTAATGGGGCCCATGGAACCACCTCGACCTGGTTTCTTTCCCCGTGGCAAGGTTCCTCTGAGAGGTGAGGAGGGACTTGTTACTGAGCTGGCTTTGGGCCTATGTTCTGAGGGAGGACAGACCTCTCACCTTATAGGCATTGGATGTGACACAGATAGATCCCTCAGGGACAGCTGTGTGATTACAGGTGTGGGGCTGAAGTGGTCTAGGAGCTGTCTACAGGGGTGGGAGTTATTTTAAGGTTTAAGTATGACCTCCAATAATGTGACTCTCCTGTCCTCTCCTGGACAGAAGAGCGGCTGGATGGGCCTCTCAGTCTGGCAGGCAGTGGTATCAGCAGTATCAACATGGCCCTAGAGATCAACGGGGTAGTCTACACTGGTATGGGTACAGCAGGCTGTCTACACTGGCATGAGGTCAGGGGTATTTACACTGGCATGGGGATTTTAGACTTTTCTACTAGCATGATCTCTATGAACAGAGGCAGAGTTGGTTGGGCCAGAGGAGCTGAATGACTTGTTGTTCTGCATGAGATTCAGAGATAGCCAAACTTGCATGGGTAACATGGGGTTTAGGAGGTTGCTACATTGGCATGAGTTAAAGGGGGTCTCTATATGGCATGGAGTTCAAGGCATGACTCTCTGACATAGGTATCATGGTATGTCTGCCTTGTCACAGGCCTATTTTCACTATAAATATTTCTGCTTACCTGTTTAGTTGTATCTATATTGGCATAGGAGTCTATATCTGACTCAAGGGGCTTGTCCTCATTGGTTTATGGTAGGGGTATGTGTGTGATGTTCTAGTAATCAGGGCACTAACTTTTGTTTCCTTCTTCTGTTTCCATGCCCCATCCCTTCCTACTTGTGTTTGCCCTCTACCACCACCCCCTTTTGCCAGGCGTCCTTTTTGCACACCGCCAGCCATTGCCAGCTTCCCAGGACCAAATCAACCCTGCACCCCCACCCTCTACAGGGCTTCCTTCCAGCACCTTACCCTGAAAAGCTCCCACTTGGAATTGAGTCCCAGCCCCATTGCTGAATGTGGAGGGCAGGGAGAGAGACAGCCCCCATATCTTGATTCTTCCAGGATTCTCAGTCTAGGATCCAGCCCTGGGAGGTTACCACTCCCCATATTCTATGTGGACTTAAAGCCAAAGAATTTTCTTTTGATGTTACATCTACCTCATTGTAAAGAGAGGACACCTCCTCCCTGGCTAACTTCAGCAGCATCTACCAAAGAGTCCTGTCCCTATGAAATCCCATCATCTCCTCGTGTGCTTCCCTGTGTCAGTGTTATCTCTAGGATGCTACCTCTTTGAGTCAGACCTGCTTCTTTTCAGGGGCCAGGTGAAGGGTTGGGTTGGGGTGTTGTGAAAGAGATGTTGCTCAGGTCATATCTGGACAATAAAGCTGCAGTTCTTCCCTCTCCACTGCCTCTGTTTCTTCTTGGTTGGGTCTGGGTTTGAGGAGGAATTATGTTGTATACACAGGCTAGCCGGGCTTAGGGTTTCTCATGAGGAAGATAGAATGGTAAAAGTCCATGAGAATAAAAGATCTTGGTCTCATGAATCAGATGGTCTGTGTTAAAATTCTGCCACTGTAGTACTGAGTGGTCTTGGACAGGACATTTATTTTTTTAATTAATTAGCTTATTTTTTACACATTGAAATAAACTCACATGCAAAGGTTCCCCAATCCATATATATATATAATATATATATATAATATATATATATATATATGTCAATACACCCTGCCCTCCACCAAATCTCCAAGTGTTCTTTACCATTTGGACAAGATATTTGACAGCTTGAACCTTAGAAGACTCCGCATGATTATGGTATTTCAGGGGTGTGTGGGTGTATTTATATGTGCAATCTCAGGGAACAGGGTGAGGAAACCCCTTTCTTTGGTACCTCGGGATTAGAAAGGCAAAGGTTGTCTTGACAAACAGAAACTGGAGGCTAGGGTAGGACTTGACAGGCAGCCGTTGCCTAGGTAACCACGAAACTTTTGACTCCTTTTGCCAGTCCAGTCCCATCACTTCCGGCACTGGAGCTAAATTCTAGAGTAACTTCCTGTAAGGAGAGTCGTCCGTACACTCGGATTGGACAACCTTCTCTTATTTGGGCGGACGTCCCGCCCCCTGGCTGTTCCCTAGCGGAGGAGGGCGGTGGTAGCTATGGCGGCAGTGACCGATGTGCAGCGGCTGCAGACCCGTGTGGAAGAGCTGGAACGTTGGGTGTACGGGCCGGGCGGGTCGCGCGGCTCGCGGAAGGTGAGCGATCTGGGGCCCAGGAGTCCCTTTCCGGGGCAGAGCAGGATTGGTCTACGGTCTGGTCCTCGGGATGCTTGCAACACCTTCAGTCCCGTCGCCCACAGCTCGGCCTGAAATAATAAGGGTCCGAGACCTCCCCGAGCATCTCGGGCCCTCGGAGTCTGTACCGGTGAAGGCACTGCGGCTTGTTAGCCCATTTGAGATGGACTCAGCGTGGACTGTGACTAAGACTCTGCTCCGGCCCTCCCGGGCTGTTGGGGGAAACCTGACGCAAGAAGCTGACTAATGAGAATTTCATCAAGAGCTGAATTACAATGGAAGGGTCGTCAAGGAACCCTGCATAATTAATTGCTCAATGAATTGTGTAGAGAGAGGGCCTTGGGAGCCCAGGGGAGGCAAAGCAGAGATGGACAAGGAGAACTCTAAGGGGTGAGAGGTGAGATCTGAGAGGGCCAGGGTTAAAAGGGGAAGGCCTTGGATACTGAGTGTAGAGACTGGCACTCCTTCACACCAGTGACTGAATTTTGACAACTGTGAAACGGTTGTCCTTCCACCCCTTTTACTATGGGAAGACCTTGTACTGAAGGTAGAGCATTAGGTGTATTCTGGCGTTAAGTGCAGAAATGTCTGTTTGTACACTTCTTGTGGAATTAGTTATCACTAGCAAATTGTGTCCCATTTGAGAAATGACTGTTCAAAACATTCTCCCCCTTTGATATAGGTCACCGGTCCATGATGCTAACCCTCTTGGTTTTCCTTTTACCTCTCTGGCAGCTGCTGCTTGTTTTTGTTTTGTTTTTGCCTCTCTGTATTATTGACCCTTGAATATTGGCACTCCTCACCTTCATTCACTCCCATAGCTTGTCTGGCTAGCCAACCCTTTAGTATTGGAATTCCTCACTCTCTCCATGAATGCCTGGGAAGGTTCAGCCAAAGAGGTAGGAACCAGAGATTCGTTAGTATATGTTAGAGCCCTACAAACTCTAAAATGGTTTATTACCTCCCCTTTCAGACTTGAAACTCCCCAAGGAGTACATGATTGCCCCCTCTTCACACTCAGTGTCCCCTAAGGTGAGGCATATCTCCTTTAATACAAGAGAAGGGTAAACCTAGATTTCTGGGACCCAGAGGTTTGGGAGTCTGAGAGAATGAGGACTCTCTACCTCTTCCAAGCCTTGAGCCAGCTACTGAGTCTTGGAATTACCCTCCATTCCATATACAGGTGGCTGATGGCCTGGTCAAGGTGCAGGTGGCTTTAGGGAACATCGCCAGCAAGAGGGAGAGGGTGAAGATTCTGTATAAAAAGAGTAAGTGCTTCCATATGGTACCTGCTTGATCTTCTTCTCCTGCCTGTGCTTCCTGGAACCTGGCCCAGTAGGTCACTGGAGTGGACCTTTGGGGAAAGAATATGAAGATATTTCCCTGATGAAATGGTGAAGTGGGATATGCTTTCTACTTTGTGGTTAAACCACAAGCCCATGACAGTTTCCTAAATTATGGGATAAGAGCTCTGTCGGTAAGATTCCCTTGGTGAAGGAGGGAAGAGGGGTATGGGATTTCCACAGGCAAGTTTCAGAAATTAGCCACTGAGACCCCTTCCACCACCCCCACAGCATTGACTCAGCCATACCTTTTGGTTATGTTGGAGCAAGCAACCTGCTGAGTAACTAGAAATGAGATAAATTTCTGGCTGATCTTGGTGGTGTTGAGTGGCAAGAAGATAGGCCAGTGGCCATGCTGAGGACCACAGAGTAGTGGGGGGTTGTTGTATTCCCAACTTGAAAGTTTAAGGTCAGCCAGCAGGCCTGGTGGAGGCCTGCCGATAGCTCTTCATTCAAGGCTCTCCCCAAGGTTGACCACTCCCATAACATCCTTCCTAAGATAGAGCCCCACTCCTCAACCCTAACCCATTTTTCATCTTGCTACTTTTCTAGTTGAAGACTTGATCAAATACCTGGATCCTGAATACATTGACCGCATTGCCATACCTGATGCCTCTAAGCTGCAGTTCATCTTAGCAGGTGGGCTGGGCTATGTGTGCACAGGCGTCTGTGGATGTGGGTTTTCAGGGCAGTTGGGCACAGAGATAGTCTTCTCATGGAAACAGGTCTGGAAGCTGCTCTCTGAAATTCTGATCTGACTTAGGTAGTCCTATCATCCTCTAATACACACTGAGTGCAGTATACTTCTGGGCCAGCTGCAGGGCATGGTGCCAATAGTGAAAACTACTCCAATGTGTGATCAATGGTTTACCACTAGGATTTTCCTTCAGAACCTCCTCACTTCTGCTCACTGAACAGAGGAGCTTCTAGAAAAAGATGAGGGCAGAGATTGTTGCATAAGGGAGAGGCAGGAGTATTTGTATCAGTTTCAACATCTTTCTTTCATGTAGGAAAGCTCTGGGATTTCAAAGTTCTCAACAGAAACTACTCTGTTGGCAATGTCCGCTAATCAATTTGTTGCCTGTGCAGTCAGGTCTGGGTGAAGCTGAAGTAGGGATTTGCCAGAGACCAGTTTGTTCATTTATTCAAAAATTATTTAATGAGTATCTGCGGCGATCCCGACTATTCTAGACTATCCTAAGACTATCCTAAGATGTTGCTGCCTTCATGGGCTCACCAGAGCTGGGGAGATAGAGTCAGAGCGCCTGGGTCCTGCTACTCCCATGCAAGGAGCTGAGGACCTACAAGGACCTGAACTTGTAACCCAGCAGGGAGATCAGCCTCAGGAGACTGAGGCAGAGGCAGCATAGCACTGAGGACAGGTTGAGACTGGCAGTGCCTGTTGAGAGATCAAAGCACCCAAAGGGTTCCTGATCAATTCTTGTGGCTCAAGCACCAAGTGCAGGAGATCTTCCCCCTCAGCAGCTCCTGAGGTCAGCCTCTTCCCTCACCGTGGCCAGTGTGTCAGGTTCACCCCCTCACACATGAAGGGCTGCAGTCTCCTAAGTGCTTTTTTTGATCCTAGTCTTTCCCTTCTTGGATGTGGCTCAATTATCATCGTCCCCAAACGTATTTCCAACATGCCACTTTGTCTGCTTGGGAACCTCAGTGTCTCTCTCAATTTGCTCGGATAAAGTGCTCATTCATTAACATGCCTTCTGTAGTCTACTGGATCTCCCTTCCCACTCAAGTGTTTCCTGTGTTTTCCTTGTTCCATTGCAGCCAACTGAATTAATTCTCCTCTACTAATTGATAAGCATTCTTGCCTCCACATGTTTGATAATGATCTTCCCTTCTTGAATGCCCTTCCCACTCTGTTATCATTGAAATACCCTGTACAAGGGCCAACCTAGATTCTCTTCTCACTGGACTCTCCTGTTATTGTCCCAGGTCTCTAGAAACCAGCAATCGCCAGTGCCTCTCAGAGTCCCTGAGCAGAACCTGCCTGGTAGTCTGCCACATGTCTCTTCCCAGGAGCCCTGGGGTGTGGGAACCCAAGTCTGAAGTACTTTGTCTCTTGTGACCTAGTAGGGATTCAGTTTGTTGATCTGAAACTAGAATAAGAGGCCTTAGAGTTAAAACTTGGAGATAGATAGGATTTGGAATAACTTAGAGGATCCTTGGGCTCAAGATGGCAGAGTATCTGCCTATATCTCCCTAGACCCAGTTATCTCGCCTACCAGGCCGTCAGCCCCTTGCATGGGAGTAGCAGTTCCCAGGCTCTCTAACTGCCATGATCTTGTGTTTTTGCCTCAGAGGAGCAGTTTATCCTCTCCCAGGTGGCACTCCTGGAGCAGGTGGAGGCTTTGATGCCCGTGTTGGACAGCGCTCACATCAAAGGTACCTCTCTGGGGCTGTAGTTCCATTATTCTGCTTGGGGAGGTGGGTGGATGGGCAGGACTTCCCTGTGCCTCAGATTTCATGGGCTCAGGCTCCTTACCTTTACCTTCTCCCTGGGGGTACCTGCCATTTGCATTGGGATTAAAATTACCAGGGCAGAGAGCACAGTTTCAGAACCTCAGCATTTGGGCCTAAGGAAACTAGTATAAGCCCATAGCTCCTAACTCTGGGGATTCCTTCTGCCTTCTACCTTACCCCTGAGCATCTGTCCATCAGGATGCTGCAGAGCTCAGAATTTACTGTAAGAGTCCCTGCCAGGTGTGTGAATGTGTGTAAATTCTTGCTGCACTGCTGAGAGCAGTCCCTTGGCCCACTGTCCTTTTTTGACAAGCAGACAGTGGCTTTAATTGAATCCAGATATCTATCTTGTCTGTCTCCGGAGGTATTTTTCTCAGCTCCCCCTCCCTCCCCCTGATCAACTACTTGCTGAGCATGACAGTCTGAAGCTGCGGGCTCCACATGGTGAGCAAGCTTCTGGGTGTTGGAGTCAAGGTGGCCAACTTAGAGACCTGACATTCATCCTCATCCCACTGGCAGGCTCCCTGTTCCCTAGTTCAGGGAAGTAGTACCTGGTTCAGCTGGGCTGAAAGCAAAGGGACAGATCCCATGATAGCAAAGCTTTTTTTTTTTTAGCTAATCCTGCTTACTGAACTGGAGTGGGGGTACAGTGCCACTTTGGGGAGTCCAAGGTTGCATCTTCTCCCCTGTGTTCTTTCCTCCTCTGTGGGTCCTGGAGTAAAGACTGGAGTGGACAGGGAGCCCCCCCCCCCCACCTCCAGGCTGCAGCGGTCGATGAAGCCTGGTGTTTGTTTAGCTTCTCCACTCAATACTCTAATCCTGCCGGAGACCTAATAGACTGTAGAGCAGTCCCAAGGGAAGGCGCAGCATCACTGGGCAGTGTGCGTTGTGTTTTACAGCTGTTCCTGAGCATGCCGCCTGCCTGCAGCGCTTGGCCCAGATCCACATCCAGCAGCAGGTATGGGAGGGGGAAGACTGGAAGGAAAAGTAGAGGTGATGAGGCATCTAGTCGCCACCTCTGTCACCTGGAGAAGTAGCTTTAGGCTCCCCTAATGTAAGCACCAGTTACCTTCTATCGTCCCTCCAAAAGAAAAGGAACTTGTCGAGGGCCACATCCAGGTCTCCTACCTCCCAGAGTAGGGCTGCTCTGAGACATCCAAAGGTTGATATTGGGAGGTGCCCCAGAATTCCTGGGGTAGTATTTCCATGAATATGGTTGTAATGCTTTGTTCCCCCACTATTCCAAGGCCCTAGTATGAAGTTTAAAAAGGGTTTAGAAATAGATGAGGAGACATAAACTAGCAGGAATATTTCCTCAAATGCATGGTTCACTGTCCCTTCCATCAGCCTTTGGACTGCTGTTAGGGCAAAGCCTGAAAGTGCCCCCTTAGCAATTTACTCCTTCTGGCTCTGGGGTTAAACATCACCTTTTCTTTTTTTTTCTTTTTTGGTTTTTGTAAGAGAGGAAGGAAGGGAGAGGAGGAAGTAAAAAAGCATTTTGTTTTATTCATCGTTGTTGCTTTGGCCCCGGGTCTCAAACCTCATCCTTGGGCTTTACATGGTCTGTGCCCCAGCTGCAGGCTTAGCACTTGAGCCACCAGGGCATGCTAGTATCACCTTTGAGGTTCTTTGGGGAGGGAGTATCCCTGATAATGCAGGAAGGTTGGTGAGAAGTCGGGGCTTTGCCCAAGTCCTTTCTCTTCCATACCTTGACCACACAGGACCAGTGTGTGGAGATCACTGAAGAGTCCAAGGCTCTCTTGGAGGAATACAACAAGACCGTATCCTTTCGCTTAACCAGGACCTTGAGGCGTGCTGTCCAAAGCCCCGTCGTTTTGTTCCTTTTCTAGCTATGTCTTTCATCCCATCCTCACATAACTGTATATTCTCCTGCTCCTTCCCCTCACCACCTTTTGGCAGATACAAAATCTTTCTACTCCCTCACTCAGATTTCTACTCTTAAACCTTGACTTGTAACCAGATAATGCTTCTCTCCAAGCAATTTGTGCAGTGGGATGAGCTGCTTTGCCAACTGGAGGCTGCCAAGCAAGTGAAGCCAGCAGAGGAATGATGGCGGCTCTTCATCCTAGGCTGGGCCATGGCAGCTGGGCTCCAGAGCCTCGTGACAACCTGCCCTTGCAACAGGGCAGAAGCAGCTCTGTATTTATTGGATTCATAGTCCACTTGTCCTCCACGAGTGGGGCTCTGAAGTCAGAGGTCTGGCTACTTTGGATTTATTATTTGCACTCCCTCTCCCTATCATTGTTCTAGTCCAGTGACAATAAACTGTAGAGATCACTGGAGGAGTTTGCTGGCTTCCTTGTCTAGGATGGGGATGGTGGAGGCCAGAGTTGTCAGTCTGCCTAGTGGTTGTACCAGGAGCTATACTCATCCTAGTCTGGCTTTCTAGGAAGTGTAGGTCTTTCAGGATGAATATTCCTCTGATTGATATGAGTGGAACATTCATTTATGTATCCATTTATCCCATATGTACCAAGTACCCCCGAAATGTTAGGTGCCATGTCAGCTGGAAAGGACACAGAGAAGGTCCACCTGATCCTGCACAGCTATCAGGGGTAGATATTCAAGGAACAGAGCATTCCCACCAGGTGGACCAGAAGAAAAAGGGAATGAGAGGCTTCCTGAAGGGTGATATGCTTTCAGAGTTGAGGGAGCAGCAGGCACAAAGGCAAAGAGTGCCTTGAAGTTTCTTGGGAATCTACCAGGTGGTATTAACCACAAAGAAGGGGTCCCCAGAAGAGGTTTGGATGGGAGAGAGGGTGGTGGTGGTGGGTAAGAAGGGAGGAAGGAGCAAGAGAAAGATTGGCACTTCACTCCACCAAGTGTTTGCTGCCCCCTTGTGGTCTCAAGGAGTGCTCTGGCTCCAGCAGCCAGCCTGCCTGCCACCCAGCCCAACCCGTGCGGTCTCACCAGCGTCACACAGCCACGTGTCTGAAACAGTGTCATCCTAGACTCCTCTGCTTCTAAATAGTTCCAACTCTTCACCGATTCTGCCTCCTAGAAGATCCTTAATCTATTCTCCATTTCCACTGCTATTTCTCTGGTTCGTTATTTAAACAAATCATTCAACAAATATTTCTGAGCACTTATACACCGGACCTCACACTAGACTCCGCGGATGCTGTGGCCTGGAGTCACCAGCGGTTGCGACCCGATTTCCCCAACCACCTGCGCTGCAGCCGGAGTGAGCTGTGCATACTATCTGACTCTGCTGGTCTCTGTTGAAATCCTCCCGTGGCTTGCCAGTGCTCAGAACTCAAGGACCAGGCCTTCGCTCGCGCAGCAGCAGCCACGCCAGACGGAACCTCTTGTTGTGTTCATATTGAAAGCTGCTGCATCGCCTTTACTATAGAGCCGCGCTCCACTGGTAATGCCGATGCAGCCATCTTCTAGGAGTCTAAGTTCCCATCCTTCCGACGCGCGAGTCTTCGAGTAGCCGCTCCTCTCCTCCGCAGGGCTCTCCGACCCAAAAGAAAGCACTCCTCACCCAGGGCGTAGCAGCGGAGGCTGACTCTGTGTCCCGAAGACCAGGACCTCCACGCGGTCCTCGGGTTTTCCGGCGGAGGAACCGCGGCCAATGGGCCACTGGAGCCCCGCCCCGTCCGGCGTGCGCGGCCCCGCGGCTTCGGCGCGCTCCCGGCCCACGCGCCATTTTGGCTCCGGATCTAGCTTGAGGCTTGCACCGCCGTGGGGGTGACACGCGGAGCCCGCGAGGTGGGGGACCCCTGGAGGTAGGGGGAGGAGAAGGGAGGTCCTCCCCGAGGCTGCTGAGGCCAATGGGACCCCGGCGGCAACTTGAGTGACCTGGGTTGAGGGAGATCGACCCTGGGAATCTCGGGGCGAGGGGTGCTTGGCCCTGTCCGGGTGAGTCCGGAAGTGGGGAAGGGGCCAATTCGGCCTCTGTGGGGCGTTTGGTCGAGCGTCTTGGCGACTCAGGGAGTTTAGGGGTGTATGTCATCTGGGAGCACGGAGTGAAGGGGCTTCATCTCTATCCTTGGAAAACCCGGGGTGAGGAGAGCGCAGTCCTGTCCTCAGAGTCTGCGAAACTCTGTACCCCGTCCCAAAGAACCCAATATGAAGGAAGCCTCGTCCCAGCCCTAGGGGCTTGAGATGGGAGGTTTGGTTCCATCCCACAGAGCCTAGTGTTCGGGGAATCTGGTCCTGTCTCGTGGACATCAGAATCGGGTGGGAGTTATGGTCCTGTCCAGAGGAATGGGGTAAATGGAAGACTGCAGGGTAAGGTAGGCATGACCCCTCTCTGAAAGGCTGATGGTCAGGAGGGTTATGTCCTGCAGAACCAGGGTGGGGCGGTGGGGAAGGTCACATTACTGAGCAGTCATCTAGCACTTTCCTACAGTGGATGTCGAGATTTAAGACGACAGCAAGCAAGATGGAGCACTACCGGAAAGCTGGCTCTGTGGAGCTCCCTGCACCGTCCCCCATTTCCCAGCTACCTCCTGATACTCTGGAGATGCGGGTCCGAGATGGAAGCAAAATCCGAAACCTGCTGGGGCTTGCGCTGGGTCGGTTGGAGGGCGGCAGTGCGCGACATGTGGTGTTCTCCGGTTCTGGCCGAGCTGCAGGGAAGGCTGTCAGCTGTGCTGAGATTGTCAAACGTCGAGTACCAGGCCTGCACCAGCTCACCAAGCTGCGCTTTCTGCAGACTGAGGACAGTTGGGTACCAAACTCACCTGACACAGGCCTAGATCCTCTCACAGTGCGCCGTCACGTGCCTGCAGTGTGGGTACTGCTTAGTCGGGACCCGCTGGACCCCACTGAGTGTGGCTACCAGCCCCCAGGGGCACCCCCTGGCCTAGGCCCCACACCTACCTCCAGCTATGGTCCCCGACCTCGAAGAAGGGCTCGAGACACCCGATCCTGAGGACCTGAGGTTCTCCAGGCTTGAAGGTCTAGGATGACTGTGCCTTCTCTGTAACTGCTCAGCATCCCCAACAGACTTGAATCCTCAGAAGTGGACCTCTCTATCCGGTTTCCTCTGGTGTTTGGAAAGGAACTGTTGTGACGAGTGACAAGTGTGGGGTCTATACTGGGTTCTGGATTGCTGCAAAAGGGCTTACTTTGCTTTCCACCTACAGTGCCTCTGATCTGCCTTCTGAGAGAGGTCCAGGCAGTGGGTTAGAAAATAAAAGGTTCTGCCCATTTATTTGGTCTGCCTCTGCTGGGCGTGCTGTGTATAGGTAGAGTCACTTTGCAAGCCCTTCTCCCGCGGAGTTCATGGGTTGGTGCTTGAAGATCTAGACTTGATAAGAAGCCCCAAGCAGTAACTTAAATGTATCTAGGCCCTTGAGTGACCACCTCCTGCTTTGGACTGGTTTAGGAACACACATTTTTCTCCATCTGTGGCATATATTAACATATAGTGATTAAGTGGTATCTTGGGTACCAGACTGCCTAGATTTGAATCCTGGTTCTGCCACTTACTAGCGAGTTTTTGTTTTGTGACCATGGGCAAGTTACTGCTCTGTGCCTTAGTGTTGTCATCCATAAAACAGGGTGTAGTGTTTACCTCATAGGGTTGTTACGAAGATTGAATGTAGAAATATACACATATGACTCTTAGATACCACCTAGGCATGTAGTTATATAAACGTTAATTGCTATTATTATTTATGACTCAGCTTACAAAAATGTTTTTTCTTATCTTAAAAACATCTCAGTCCCACATTTCCCCTCCAGATCTCATCCTTGCTGTTTTACTTCTTTCCTGTCTAACCTTGGCCTTAGACTCTTAGATTTATCATGGTTAGGTCAGGGGCAAGAGGAGAGAGAGGTGAAGATTGCAGGGGTCTATAGGGATCAGAGCAGGATTGTGGGCAGTAGTGGATTTAGTGAAAAATTGAGTCAGTTGGGTCTTCCACTGATTTTTTTTTTTTTTTTTTTTAGGAAAGTCGCAGGCAGAAAGCAAGAGCAGGAAGAAACATTTTATTTAGTTGTTCATTTTGCTTAGTGCCCGCAACCTTGGCACACAAACCCAAGTCTTTGGGATGTATGTGGACTATTCTAGGCAGAAGTGGTAGATTTGTTTGCTAGGCCAGCAGGGTACACCTCCCATTGAAATTTGAGGTCTTCTCCAATGTGTTTGGTAGCCTGGATATGTAGTCAGCAGGAAAGCACTAGTTTGGGCCCCTTTTGGGCTCACATTATGGGAGGGAGGGCCTAAAAGTCTGAGAGCAGTTGCAATGTTTGGCAGAGTCCAGGCAGGAGGGGTTGAGAGGTTGGGAGAGACGGAATTGGGGAACTGGAGTCCTCAATAAGGACTTAGAGCCAGAATGAGGGAGCCACACTAGCAAACTCTGAACTTAGAACACCTGCTGTCCTTTGGAGGCTATTGATCTAACTGCTCTTCCACCAGGGCGTGGCTTTATTTTTTAAAGGAATGGTGCAGGTAGAAATGAAGGCAAGTAGGCAGGCTGGAGGAGAGAGGAGGAAGAAGCTCTTTGTTTTTATTCAGTTGTACATCTTGGTGGACCTGAACCTGGCTCCTTGGGATGAGCATTTTGGCCAGAGGAGGTGGACCAAACCGCTAGGAGAATGACCAGGCAAGACTGAAAGCCCAGTTGAGGCAGGTGACCATGAGCTTAGAATGTTATCTGTCAGTGTCTGTGTGAATCCTAGCAGCAATGAACTCACAGGTCCTCACAAGACTGGTGAGGACTCAGAGAAAGCACTATTAGATTCTTCCAAACTGATATTAAGACAGGTAGGAGTGATTAATGAAGAGGGGACTAGTAAAAGTGCATGTAGTGATGGACCATGGAATCTAAATTGGGTTGGGAAAGAAGTGAAGCTAGAGGAAGGGGCTCAGTGGCCTGGATGTCCTCAAGGAAATGTGTGGGGATAGGGTGGTGTGAGATGGAGTAGTTAAAAGAATTGGGAGGATAGGACATTGTAACTATGTTTTTAGGGCTGTCATAACAAAGTACCACAACTGGGTAATTTAGAGTTACAGACATTCTGTCTCAATTTGCAGAGTAGGAGTACTAAATCAGTTTCAGCAGGATTATTCACCTAAAATCTGTAAGAGAATCCTTCCTTGACTTCCTAGCTTCTGGTTTGATGGCTATCTTAAGTATTCTTGGCTTTTAGATGCATCACTACAGTCATTCATCTTCACTTTATCTTCCCTTTGTGTCTGTTCAAATTTCTCCTTTTTATAAGGAGACCAGTCATATTGGATTAGAACCCACCCTAATATCCTCGTTTTCACTTGATTACCTCTGTAAACACCCTTTTTACAAACAAGATCATGTTCTAAAGTAGGGGTTAGAACTTCATCCTCTTTTTTGGGGGGTGTACAATTCAATCCATAACAACACCTCTAAAAGGAAGAGATGCAGTCATGGGTTTGAGAATTTTAGGAGCTGACAGGACTTGCTTGTGGGCATGGGAGTCAATAGCTGGGTGGCCCAGAGGAAAATCGCTGACGATTAGTTAGAGGAATTAAGGTGGTAGCGTGTGTGTTCACTGGAGGCGGTGAGAATCCAGGTAGTAGAGTCATCCAGGATGGTGTGTGCTGATTATTCTCACATTTGCCTTAGAGGTGGCATGTAGAGTGAGTTTGCTAGCCTTGAAGTGGAGACTTCACAACTCAATATGACTGGAGAAGTTAAAGATCTCCCATATCCAAGTAGACACCAATTTTACTTCCTGGGCTGTCTTCATGCCACAGCCTCTGAAGGCTTATGCCCTTCATTATCTTGCAACCGTCTTCTTACTGGTGTCCCTGCTTTGCTTCCCTCCAAACTTACCTCTAAACCAAGTCACTGACTGTTCCCTTTGTTTAAAATACTCCTTCACCGGGCAGTGGTATGGCTATCTCCCTCTCTCCTTTAACTCTTCAAATATCACCATAGTGAGGCCTACTCTAACTACTCCATTGAAATTGCAGTCAAGCATTTCTGATCTCCCTTTCCTGCCTCGCCATTCCCGATGTGGTAGATTCTTTTTTGCCATCTCAATATAATTTTTTTTCTTTAAAACGTTTTTTTTTTATTGTGTGCCTCTTCCTGATGAGAATATAAGCCCCAAATGAGCAGGAAATGTCGTTTTGCCCCTGATATAGAAGGATCTTGAACATTGTTTGGCATATAGTGGGTGCTTAATAAATACTTAATGCGTGTATGAATACTGAGCCTTCAAGAGTGTTTTCACACCCAGATCTGACTTTTCATTCTTCTCCCTTATCCTCCCCATGTCCGGATTACAAGACAAAATCCAAATTAACTGAATGGGTTTAAAGGGCCCTCTTGCTTGGTCAATGTCATGGTTTAGTCCATCTTTGGCCTGGCCCCCTGGGACTCTGCTCTGGCCACAATTAACTTTTCACTCTCCCCACGTGCCATGAAATTTTCTGCTTTTGTGCTTGCCATTGTCTTCTTGGAACCCATCAGGTATCCAAAGGACACCAGTGCTGGACTATTAGTACTGAGTCTTCAAGGCCTACCCCTCTACTCCTTCCTATTTTTCTGGACAATCAGCCCATAGGTCAGGACTCAGACCTGATGCTATAGGGCACCTCCAGGCCCCACTTTGATCCTTGCACTAGGAAGGTGATGTCTGGCAGCACTTTTGGGTCTGACCACAAGGTGGCAGCATTGGCAAAGGGATAGCACACCCCTTCCCTCTAGTGTGTGCGCCAGTCGCCAGGGAGCCTCAAGGCACAGAGAAGATAGTTTAGGCTTGCAACTTGGCCCTCGATGGACTCAATCATTCAATAAACAGCTAATTATCACCCACAATGTGAAAAATACCTTCACTGGGCTTGGATCCAGCCCCATGAGGTCGGCAGACACATATATAGATAATTACACTATGGTGTGATAGGTACACAGATAAGGGAAGTTCATTAGACTTATGGAGTTCAAAGACCCTGGTTCAGTCTTTAGGCACAGGCAAAGCCTCAAAGAAGAGGAGGTGATGCCTATGTAGACTTGAAGAGAAAAGTGAAAAGGACATTCTGGCTAAAGTGCAAGCATGAACTAAGGCATAGGAGTGGGAAGCAGCATAGAGATGATCACTGGAGTATGACATTCATGACAGCAGGGAATGTGAGGCTCAGGTGTTGGGGGGGCCAGACTGCAAGGGCCTGAGTTCCTGGCTGAAGAGTATGGATTTTTACTTCCTTGGGTGTTATGGGTACTGAGGGCTTTATTTCAGGAGGGAGTGATGTGGATTCTCAGATTGGTATTTTAGAGAGAGCGCTCTGGCTGCTACAGTGTAGAAAGTGGAGTGGGGACACAGGGCAGTGCGGAGGCTGCTAGAGGCTGCTTCAGGGATCCTGGGAGAGATTGTAAAGCCAAAATTATGGCTGCGACAGGCCCTGAAGAAGCATCTCCTAGCCCACAAAAGCTCTCAAGTCCTGGCACTTTTAAAGGGTTCTTGGCTGTAGGCTCCCTCTCCCACTATTTGAGCCATGTCAGCCCTTCTGTTCCTGTGGCTTCTTTTGGCTCTGTCCTCCTTTTATTCAGACTAGAACCAGTGTCTCTTAATTTCTACATGGAGGCTATGATGTCCTAGGTCCTTCTCTGTCAGTAGATCTGTTAGCCTTCAACTCAGCCTGTACCCCAGCATTTCAAAATGAAATTATTTTGCATACCCACTTTGCGAGAAACACCCCCACAACTCTTATCAGAAATATCCAGGTAGACTTGTGATTCAGAGACCTTCTCCACCAGGGAGCCAGGGTGAGCAATGTTTACCCCCTGCCATGCCCTCACACACAGCATGTGTGTGCACATCTGTCTGTGTGTCTGTGTGTTTGCATGTGTGCATGGTGCTTGTGTCCTGTTGGCAGGGCAGATGCTAAGGGAAGAAGAGAGGGGCATGGCAGGGAGCCACACTTGAGGAAAGGACTGGAGGTAGGAAAGGGAGTTTGGGGTGGGTGGGGAGGTGCAGGGAGGAGGGAATGTTAGCAGGATCCGGCAGGGACACATCAGGACTTGCAAGGTGAGACCTGGAGCCTTGACCATGTACTGCAAGCAGGGGGCACCATAGCCAGGTTTTGAGTAGGAATTGGGAGAGTCACCTTCATTCACGGTCTCATGAATATGCACAGACCTGTTGAATTATGCAGACAGAAAGGATGTAAATGTATATGCAAATTTGGTGCTGCCCTCCCTGTTGCTATGGAAACCAAAAACTAGGAAGGGGGTCCCAAACCCTGGGGAGGTGAGAAGGAAAGACTGGAGACCAGGAGACTCTCCTCTGTTGCCTGCTTTTCTCATTCCTGCTGTTTTGATCTCTTTCTCTGCCTCACTCTGTCTGTCTCCCTTTGCCTTGCTCTTGCTCTAGCTCTCTGCCTCTCCTGATCTTTGTCTCTCTGCTCCATTTCTGTTTCTCCCTCCTATCTGTTTTTTTTCTGTTTTCCAGTCTCTGAGTTTGCCTGTCGGTGTCTGTCTCTATATTATTGACTCCATGTTACTATTGTTCTCTGACTCTGAAACAATCTGTTTGAAAATATGAAGTTTTTCCCTGTTTGTCTCTGTGTCTTTAATTCTAAGGCTCACCTTCCTTCTGCATCTCCCTGTCTCTGCATCTCTGACTCACACCTTTCTCTGCATCTCTATTTTTGTGTCTGACTCTGTCTCTAGTTATGTCTGTTTCTTGGTCTCTCTCCCAAGTTCTCTCCCCTCTCATTCACTCGGCTTTGTCTCTCTGAATTTCTTGTCCCAATGCTCATCATCTCTATCTGACCAGAAAGATGGAAGCTGCACATCTGTCCTTGCTGGATGGGATGCTCCACCCCTGATCCAGCAACCCACATGTTCAAGGATTCCTAGGAGTTCTCGCCACATAAAATCCTGTTTTGGGTCTGGTCCCTGTCACACTGCTGGCACAGAATGCCTATGACAGGCTTAGGCTGGCTGCCAGGACACCAGGGCTCCTGCCCCAGTCTCTGCCTGCTGTGTGCCCCTGTCCAGTGTTTCTCCCTCTCTGTGTCTGTAGTTCCCAGCTCTCTTTCCTTGGGACTGATGGGTACCTGGAGGAATGATGTGTTGGGAACAGAGAACTGTGAGGGGAGTCTTAGTGGTTCACCCACTTGGCCATCTGCCCATGGGCTGACGTGAGGGGTCTGGCTGAGACCCAGGTGTGGGGGTGTTTGGGGCTAGTTGAGACCAATCCTGGCCCCCAAGAAGACTCCTTGCTGAGCCACAGCGTCAGGCAGGCAGCAGCCTTTTCACAGTCTATCCTTCTACTTGCTGCTGCCTCAGCCACTCAGTTCCCTTTTTGGGGGGACATTGTCCCCCCTCCTTTATTTGGTTTACACTTATAAGATACTTAGTCTACATCTGCACATATCCACAATAATATAGAAATGACATCTTGACTTTTTGTGTCATCTCCCCCTCAAGTCACTCAAGAAGGCACTTTTTGATCCCGGTAAAGAACAGACTCTTCAACCCCTGTAGTTTCCTATCCCTGGTGACCTTCATCTGGGGGCACAAAGCGTATGTGGTTACCATAGTCGTGGATCAAAATTAAGAGAGACAGAACTAGATAGAAGAGAAATCGGATCTGTGGAGACAACAAGGCTCCAAACAGGATTTAGAATGAGGTAAGGGAAGCTTGGAATGGGACTTGGGGTGAGGGTAGGCCAGAGAATTTTGAGGACAGGTAAGCCACCTCAGAGGTAGAAGGCTTTCCTTTTCAATTGTGGACTCTGGGCAGGTTGCCTTACCTGCAGGCAGGTACTAGACATGGGGGATCTGGCTTGGACCCAGCTGTGGGGGTGGTTGGAGCAGTCAGGGCAAGTCTCCCCTTCCTCCAAGAGGTTGTTGGGCCGAGCCCCCAGCTCTCCTGCCCAGCCAGAAAGGACACAGACACAATCAGTCTTCCCACTAACTGTGATTCACCCAGGTTCAGGCCCAGGCATGATCCTGCTGTCAGTAATTCCATGTTTGAATTTAAAACCTCCCTGAACACCCCACCTGGGCCAGTTGTGTCAACGGGGTTGGCACACGGTCTAACAGGGCTGTCTGGGGCGCTGTAGACAGAACCAGACAGAGAGAAAAAGATCTGAAGAAAGATAGAGACAAAGACTGACACAGAGGTTGATGTAGAGAGAAAGACTGATAGGCAGAGGAGGAGACTGAGATATCATGGAGAGAATGCCAAAGCCAGCAGATGAAGGGGACTCTTCACCCACCAGACTGGGGCTAAGTACCTGACTGGGTTAATTCATTTACTTCACAACAGTCCTGGGAAATAGGCACTCTTGTGACCCCAGTTTACTCCTGAGGTAATAGAGACATTAAGCACTTACCTGAGGCCACACATCTAGTAAATGATGGAGTAGATATTTGAGCACTTCAGTCTCACTGGAGAGTCAGAGAGACAGACAGAAGGACAGAGGTGGAGGTATGTCCTAGTAGAGTAGCTGTCCCTGGAAGGAACTCTGTCCACGTACATCCCAAGGGCCTGGGTTTGCGTCCTGGGTGGTGGAGTGATGGTGGTTGGTGGGTGGTGAGGGGGGAACAGCCAATGTGAACAGCTAAGTAAAATTAAAATAAAATGCTTCTTCCTCCTCTCTCTTCAGCCTTCATTCCTGTCTGCACCTTTCCTTTCCTTTTTTTTTTTTTTTTTTAAAGGACAGAGATGGGGACAGATTCCGACAGGGAATCTGGGAATCCTGGAATTAGGCAGAGGGCAGGCCTTCCCATCAAATATGATGTCCTGTCCTCTCTGCTACAAAGAGAGACACAGAGGGAGAGAGAGAGATCAGAGCAGCGAAAGATGGAAGGAACTCTAGGCCACAGAATTCCTTCCTTTTTCCTGCCACCCCAGCATGCAACCTCTCCTGCCTGGCTTCAGATCTGGCCCAGCCAATAGCTCGCTCTGGTGGGGCCCAAGCTTTGAGACCCATTCTTTCTCCTCCAGATATTCATCAAGCACCTGCTACCTGGGGGCACTCTTGCTCCACATCTACTAGCCCTGCATTTCTCCTTCACTATGGAGAAATCCTTCCCATTGTCTAAAGTCAACCCCCTAGGATAGGCTCTGCAATGAAAGATTAAGATTAGAAATTGGGGATACTTTGAAACGGGAGGGGGTTAACAGCACAGAGAAGAGGTCCACAAGGGTAGACTGGGTGCCTTCTGGTTAGAGGTCCCTTCTTGTTGATTTGGGGAAGAAGGTCATTGGCCCAGCTGCTGGGGGCCTGGAAAGTGGAGCTGTCAGCAGCCGGGAGCATGGTGGTAAGAAGAAAACCAGGAGCTATCCTGGGGGAGTTTGGGAGTCAGCGTTATGGTTTCCAATGTTTTAGCCCTGGTTTCAATTACACCCTGGGGTCCCTGGGGTCCCTGACTGCTACAGGCCCCCTGAGCTTGAGGAAGACTCAGGACCCTCCCCAGAAGGCCAGAAACCAGGGGCTCAGGGGTGAAGTCTGGGGACAAGGGAATTTCTTTATTCTCTTCTGCCCCTGTGTCTGACTGATAGAGGCCCCTAGGCCAAGCCAGGGGTAGGGGAGCAACAGAGAGGTTGGGGAAGGAGGCACTCTACACTCTACTCACAGGGATTTACTTCAGCCAATCCCACAGCACCAAGTTAGTCCCACTGGCCACACCCCAATCCTGGTTGCTAAAGCCCGGGGCTCTTTCTTGACCTTCCCAGGCCCCTTTTTGGTCTTGTGACAATGCTGACTACTGGCTCTCTTCTCCCTCTGGGCCTGCCATACCTTCTCTGCAATCTCAGTCTTTTAATCATGGTTCTCAGGTCTTCAGCCTCAATTCTCTCTTCCCCTCCCTCTCATCAGACCCTCCCCTCACCCTCTGATCTATCTTGTCATCCCCTAGCACCCTCATAGTGCCCATGTCTGTCTGAGACGTTGATGAATGTCCAAGCAACCAGCATGAGCCAGCTACAGAGGGCCCTTGGATCTGTGAAACCAGCACTGACACCTCCAACCAGCCAGCCAGACTTCCCTCAACTGCTTGAGGACTTCTCTAGTCTCTCTCTTTGTCCCTGCTGGCCATCATCCCACAGTCCCTTCAAATGGACATGTCAAACTCCTCCCTTCTCTCCAGCTCAGTGAAAGTCACCATCATCTACCAGTTTCTCATGCCAAAAACCTGGAAGACGTCTGTGCTTTTGTACAAAATGTTCCCTCTGGGCCTGGCACACAGTAGGTGCTAATAAATGTCTGTTGAACTTCATTGAATTTTCTCTCTTGGACTGCCTCTTCTACCTCTGTCTGTTTCCCTGGGACTTGGTGTCTCTTGTATTCAGTCTTCAAATCTCTAATTTAACTCTGTCTTCCAAATCATCGTAGCTGAGTTTCTTGGGGGAAATTGGAACCTCTCTTCTTCCTTCTCTCCCTGCCCCAGAGTATTGTAGGCTGCAGGAAGGGAATCTTGGGAGATGAAGGGAGGGAGCCAACCTTGGGTGCACAGGACCCTCAGTCCTACTTGGAAATCCCAGCCCTGCTATCAGGGAGGAAGTTCTGCAGCAGGCAATTCATGGTATGCATATATTTGAAACACAAGATAAAAAAAGTGCATCTGTGACTTTGTAAGTCTATATTCCTGCTCCTAGCTTCAAATACGCATACCCCAAACCCCTAGTTTCTTAGTCTTCCCTTGTCCCTTTCCCCTCACCCTTCTCTGGATCCTCCATCCGCTCCTTGACCACCTGCTTTCTCTTTCCAAACATTGCCCAGATCTTGGATCACCCCAGTCTTCAGAAAAGCAGACACAGGACTAAGTGTCCAGAGGGGCTTTTTGCTATGTACAGTGCAAAATAGGGGCTCCTCCAGGGTCATGGGAAAGATGTATCTGAATGCCCACCACCCTCCCCCAAGAACCTATTATACTCTGTTCAGTTCCATGGCCCTAGCCCAGGTCAGACTGGAGGCCTCTCTCCCATCAGTAATGCAGCACCTTCTCCCTGGCTATCCACCTCCTGCCTTAGCTTTCATCATCACCCTCTACCCAGCAGTCTCAAAGATGTTGCTGAAACTCAACTCGTTATGTTCCTTACCTACTTTGTGCCTTTCCAGGCCTGTGTGGCCTTGGCACCAAAGGCACTTCAGGATGTGGTCTCTGATCCACTCTGCTGTCTCAGCCTGCCTTCCGGGTCCCTGCTAATCCCTCATGAGATACCAAACACTCTTTCTCATCCCTAGAGGCTGTGACCCATTCAGATAGTCTTCCTCTTCAGTGCCCTGGCACTCAGATTTAGTTTCCTGAGTTGATATTGTTCTTATTGCTTGCTTATCATTCATTCAACATTTATTCAAATATATTTCAAATGTTAGGAGCATATGTTCTATGCCAGACCCAGGTGTCTGGTGATGGTGGCTCTCATGGAGCTCAGAGGCACCACTCAAATAACTAGACAGTTAAACTTCACACTAAGGGAAAACTATGACACTATGAGAGAGGACAAAGAGGTTTAGCCTAGCTGGGCTTTTTTTAGGTGACGTTTAGATTGTCACCTCTTGCCTGAGTGGGTTATGGAGTCAGATGCAGCGCCCTCACATGGACAAGCTAGTTTCTTAGTATTCATCTTCCCTGACTAGAATCTATCGCAAGGAGACAAGAGATTGTTTTTAAGTTGTAGGCAAAAATTAAAGTGCATAAACATTAAAGGTATAGCTCAAATTTTGGCATATACATATGCTTCTGTACTGCACCCTTCAAAAAAACAAAACAGAACTGACTCCAGTTTCTATAATCATAAGTGAATTTTGCCTGTTCTTGAGCTTTATATAAATAAAATAATTCAGTATGTATCCTTTTGTCTATTTTATTTCTTTTCTCAGCCTTCATCTGTGAGCTTTATCCATTTTTGTGGTACAGAACTATAGCTGGTTCTTTTCTATCGCTGTAACTATGTCACAATCTACTCATTCATTTGGGTTGTTTCCAATTTGAGGTGATTATGAATAAAACTGTTATGTAATTCTTGGTGAACTTATATATATACACACACACACACACACACACATATATATATATATATATGATATATCTATTATTTGCTCCTATCAGTGTTCCAAAGTGCTTGTACCATCTTATACACACATGCCAGTAGAGTTCTGTTTTCTCTGCATTCTTGAGAGAGCAATGACTTTTGTCTGCTTGGTTCACTGCTCTATCCCAATATTTAGATCATTGACTGATATATATAGTAGGTACTCAATACATATGCATGGCATGCTATGCCCTATGAATGGGGCAACAGCAGTATTCCTGAGGTCCTACAACGGCCCTAGCACTAGCTACTGTGTGACTCTGGGCAGGTGACTCTCCCTCTCTGAGCTGTTTCTCTATCTGTACCATAAGGAGATCACTAGGAGTCTTGCCTTCCAGCGTCAATTGAGTGCTATAGAAACTGGATACCTGTTCACTAATTTACTCCACTGGCATTAATTAAGAGTCTAGTATGAACCAGGATGGTGAGGGTGTGATCTGTGACATGCTGGTGACAGCCTCCTTCAGGCCCATCAAGACCAGGGGTCACTGCCCATCTTGTCCCCAACTCATCCTCCTGGAGCCAGTTCCTCCTTCCTCTGTCCAACCCTGACCCCAGGGGGAGGGGGGTCTGGACTGAGCCTGTGGATGGAAAATGTGATTAATAATCAAAATAACATCCAAGAGGAAGAGACCAGGAAAACAACTTGGGGAAGGAGGGGGCATGTACTCAGCCTTGGGACAGCTCCGGTCGCCCTCCCATGCCCTTTCTGGGAAGCTGCCACAGGAGTGGGTAATTTTAGCCAAAAGTGAGAAAAAAGTCACCCTAATTATTTATGAAAAAAGATTCCCCCTGTGTACGTTTTGCTTCCCCTGGGGGCTGCCCCCTTCTCTCTTACTCCTTTCCTAGTGCTTCCCACTGCTTGGTCAGGCTGGGGGGCCCTGGAGACACCGGGCTGGGGGCAGAAGAGGAATTTCAACATGAAATGTTTTGTTCATTAACAGAGAACATAGGGGGAAATTCCCTTTCTGCCTGGGCAGCCCAGGCAGATACTCAAAAGCTATTGTGAAAAATCAAATCTGGGCTGCAGAGTGGGGTGGGGGTTATGTTGGGGTGTGTGTGTGTGTGTGTGTGTGTGTGTGTGTGTGTGTGTGTGTGTGTGTGTGAGACAACACAGATGTTCTCTCCCCTCCTCTTAGACTCCTGATTTCTAGGGGTTTCCTGAGGCTTCATCCTTCCTCCTTTCAGGGATTTCACTCCCAATGTCTCAGGTTGCTCTCAAATTCACTTCATAAGGAAATAAGAGGAACCAGGGTAAGACTGGACTTAGAACTTCCAAGAGTAAAGAGGGAGATGAGACTCTGAACTTCATTTAGAATTTAGAATTCTATAGAATATGTTGGTATTGGAAGGCAGCAAATCTGAGGGGTACCTGGAGCAGGAGTAAAAGCATCTCTTTCTATTCTGAGTGGCTTTAGAAGGCTGTGGTAAGGAGACAGGAACATAGCTCCAGAAAACTGGGGCAATTCCAGGCTGAATACTTAGGTTGCCCCATTATGGCTTCAACCCTCTCCCATTCTCTACCTTTAGAGAATATTCGCCCTTTTTGGTGCTAGAAGTGAGAAGGGTCAAGGCACATTTAGACAGCAGCCTGTCTTCATAATAGATTTCAGAAGGGTTCCCGCGGAATGGGGTATTGTATGCCCTAGATGTTGTACCAGGATGGTGCTGGAAGCTGTCTCAGGACCGGGGTGAACCGTCCCTGGGCGGCTGGGCTGGACCCTGAGAGTGTGTGTGGGGTGTGCACTAGCCACCTCCCTCCCTGGCTCAGCCTGGGGCTGTGTCGGATCGGGTTTCTCGGCGCCTGGAGCCTCCGCGAGGCCGAGCTGTTCCCGGGCCCCGGCCAAGCCGCCCCGGGCGCTGGCACTGCGCTAGGAAGCAGGGGGGGCGGGGACGGGGGACGGGAGGGCGGTGAGGGGGAGCGAGGGGGGACTGTGAGGGTGTTTACGTAACTGCCTCCCGGAGCCGCCCGGACCGCCAAACCCCAGTGTGGGACTTTGTGTGATTGAGAGCGTGTGTGACTGTGTGTGTGCCTGTATGACAAGCGGTTTAATTGAGTGCATGACTGTGTGACTGTGTCTATGTGTGTGTGTGCGGTGTGTGTGTGGGGGTGTAAATGTGTGTTCCGGAGAGTCTCACTCTTCTGGGACATCTAACTCCCATCCCCAAGCTTGGGACCCTGATTTGGTGAGCCACAGAGATTGAATATGCATTTTTTACTCAGAGGCTGTATGTGTGATTTTATATGATGGTATGTTTGGCATTTAAGGGTGAAACAGAGCCTGTGTGTGTTTTTAACTCCGGATAGCCAGGTGAGTGGTGGAACTTCATGGTGTGGCAGGTTAGAAATCAGCACCTTTCCCCAAAAGAGCACTGGAAAAGACAGACCACAGTAGGGGACTCTCCTTCCTTGAAAACGAATCAGTAAGAATGGGGTGGGTGTGGGGTTTGGTCCTTGCTACCCAAAGGCTTGAGATGACACAGGTTGACTCCTGGGAGTAGGAGGTGGGAAGTGATTCAGGTTTAGGTCACCTGCCAGGATGAAGTATGGTGTCAGATGTCCAGCAGCAGAGCTGTCTTTCAAGATAGATGTAAAACTCCACGGATTCAAAGTCAGACTTTTCCCTAAATCTGCAAGGCCTTTCAGGTTATCAAATCTAGGATCCCTATAACTTGCAGGGCATTAGGCTCTGAGCTGGGGGCATTATTTCTTAGTGGGATAGATGGGTGAAGATGGGGTGGTGTCCGCGGAGTCTGGTTTAGGAATAAATGCGCATGAAGAGAAAGGGGCTGCTGCAGAGCAGGGAGAGGCCAGGGAGAGCAGCGCCGCCTAAAGCTGGAGCGCAGACAGCATCAGATCCAGCAGGGCTTTGAAGCTCCGCTTGAGAAGCTCGCTTCGCCCCTTTGGCAGTTGGGAGAAACCTGAGGGTTCTTCACCGAGGCTAAGGAAGCTCAGAAGCTCGTGTGTAGCTAGGACATTGGAGACAGCAGGAGACAATTCACGAATAATCAGTTGCCCCAAGGTGAGATGGGAGGAGTACGGGTCTTGGGCCAGGCCGCAGCGACCAGGAGAGGGGGCCACACCCTGGTTGTTTAGTAGGTGAACACTGCCTCGTGCGAGAGCCGCAGCCCGAGCGGGATCGCGTGACCCGCTCTGTCCGCCAGGTGTCGCTGCGGCTCCGGGAAAGCGGGAGCGGTCGCCGAATGCAGCGCGGGGAGATGCTGCGGACCGACAGACGCCGGAATCCACTCCGACGTGCGCCTCGCATCCTAGCTAATCCTCTGACACACCCACATGTCCGGCTCCCGCACCAGGTGGGCCCGAGCGGACCCGGTCCCGACTCGCGTAGACTGCTGCACTGCCGACGGCAGCCTCGCGTCTCCAGAAGGAGAGGGGACATTGGTCTGGGGCAGAAGTCACTGCTCTCAACCTGGTAGAAAGTGACTGAGTTCTGGCACTGAAGACTCCGAAGGTCAAGCCAGCCCACGAATGACCTGTTGCTGGTCTAGTCGCCCGTCCGTCCCTAGAGGGGCAGGGCGGTCCCCTGAGCGCCGAACCGTGCCTAGGCCTAGCTTCGGCCAGGGACAGGGGCAATTCTGGCCCCCGACCCCATTCCATCGCACCGCCCCCATTCCTTCAGGACGCCCTGCACTTTGTCCGCGTCGGGAGACCTGGAGGCTGCAGGCCCAGGGAGGCTGGGACATCGATGCACGCGTGGGGGTAGACTGGACCTCAGCTGTACCCCGCTATTTCGCTGTGTCTCCTTCAGCCCCGGGCGGCTGTCTGAGCCACAGCCCCGGCTGACCCCTACCGGCTGCACCGAGGGGGTTCTGTGGCCGCGGAAGTGAAAGCGAAAAGGCTGGACAGTGGCGGGAAGAAGGTTTTTCCTCAGTAATGGGAGTCCCCGAGGCATTTGTTGGGAAGGGGCCGGGTGCTCTGGGAAGCTTACTGGGGAAGATACGAAGAAATAGCGAGTAATTTCCTTCCTACAACACCCCCGCCCTGCTACACCCCAGAGGGGCCAGGCCCCGGGATTATGGGTCAAAGGTCAGGTGAAGAATCCACAGGGTGGAGATGGGTAGGCCACTTATTCTGCGGCCCTGGCATTCACCTTTTCTGTTGCGCTCTCGCGTGGCCACCGAAGTTGGTCAAAATCGAACCTTAATCCCGCTTGTTGTAGCCAGACCAGCGACTCGGAGCTGTGACAGGAAGTCTCTTCGGGTGACCCTCCAGTGCCAAACTCGCGGCATTCTCCGCGCCCCGGAACTGCCCTTCCAGGAATAGAGGATGCACCCTCCCTACCCCCAGCACCCAGGGAAGGGTTCCCCCAGGCCATGTGACCCAGGAGGCGAGGAAGAAGAGGCAGCTGTGGTGGTGACACTGGACACATGCTGGAGGAGAGGGCCTGGGCTCCCAGCCTGATTCTTCCGGGGTCCGGAGAGCTCCCAGCCCCTTCCCTCGGCGCCAGGGGTTTGTCTCTGTGCCTGGAAGGCGGTGTCGTTGCTGGGGGCGACAGGAATAGAGGAGCTGTGGAGACGGTTAGCCCTCTCTGCCCAAAGTGGGGCCCTGGGTACTCTGACTGGCACTCCTCTCGCCGATATGTGGGAGTCGGGTACCCCGAGAATTGGCCCGGGGTGTGCGAAGGTGTGGAACTAGGCAGTCAGGGCCTGAACGTGCGGGAGTGTGCACGGCGGAGACCTGGCCCGCTGAGACCGAATGCGCTCCCTGCGGGGGTGGGAGGGGTGCGCGCCCCGCGGCCCTGGGGTTATCCAGCCGACAGGGTGTGGGCATGTGTGCGGGCGTTTTGGAGACCCGCGCTCGGGGCTGTATGTGAAGCACTGGGGCCACAGCTGTCTGGAGGGTAAATGTGAAGGGGCCACGCGTGCCAGTGCGGGCGAGTGTGCCAGCGGGGGGAGGGCGCTTGCCAAGGCGAGGCCAGTGAGACTGGGGGCTCACAGGCCCGCACAGGGTGAGTGTGCCCGCTCGTGCCAGGCGCGGAAGCGTGCCAAGGCGGGGGCGCGCGGGGGCCTCGGCCGAGAGGGCGTCGTGGCGCGCGGCACGGAGGAGCGGGGAGACAAGGCGGGAGGGGGAGGGGAGCGAGGGCGCGCGCGGCCGAGCGGGCGCCCGCGGTCACATGGGCGAGGGAAGGAGGGAGGGAGCGCGCGAGGGAGGGAGGAGGATGGGGGGGTTAAAGCCTCCGAGCACTGAGGAGCCGGTGCAGAGCGGGCGGCGGCGGCAGCAGCGGAGGCGGCGGCTCCTGCCCGCGCGGCGCGGGGCTCGGCAGCAGTGCTAGCTCCGCGCTCCTCGCCTCTTTCCCTGCGGCGCGAAGGGCGCAGCGCAGAGCTCGGCGGCCGGCGGGCGCGGTGAGTTCCCCGCGGCAGCCTGCGCGCGGCCGAACCTTCAAACCTCGGCTGACCGACAGACCTGGGGCCCTCATGCGCGCGAGAAGAGGGAGGGGACACGCGTGGGCCCGCGGTCGGGGGTGGGTAGGAAAGTTCACCGGAAACTTTGCCCGCAAACTCCAGGGCTAGGGCGCAGAAGCTGCCCCCCGCGTCCGGGCGCGCCAGGGGTTGGGCGTGGTGGTGGGGGCGGACAGTCGGCTGGGGGGAGGTGGCAGGGGCGGATTGTCCTAGCGTCTCAGTTTTTCCCCCACCCCTCACCCGGGCGCGCGAGGTCTGGGAAAATTCCGGAGCTGGGGGGGGTCACAGTGACCCCCGCGCGCCCGGAGACGGCTTCTCTCTCGCGTAGAAATCTGGACTTGAAAGCGCCCGGGGGTGTGAACGGACGGTTGCGCGTCTTCCAGTGTATGGTGTCCGTGTGAATCTTTGTGTGTGTGTGTGTGTGTGTGTGTGTGTGTGTGTGTGTGTGTGTGTGTGTGTGAGAGAGAGAGAGAGAGAGAGAGAGAGAGAGAGAGAGAGAGAGAGAGAGAGAGAGAGAGAGAGAGTCGGCGTGAGCCTGCCTGTGGATGTACCTCCATGTAGTGGTTCTCCAGTGTCTCCCTCTTTGTAAGTCTTCTTGTGTTATGTGGCCGGTGAGTGCGCTTGTCGCGTATCCCCCAAGTGTCTTTGTGAGTCTGCGGGTGTGTGCTTCCTCCGGTGCGGCTCGCTGAGCCGGCCTGGGTGTCCCTGTATTGCTCGGAGTCGTGTATCTCTCGTGCGTGGGGGCTGGGCTGCGGGGAGGTCACCAGACGGACAGCTCTCCTCCTCGGTTCCTCTCCTCGCCCGGCCTCTCCTGCATCCAGCTCTGGAGCTCACTGCTCCCGGTGCCCCCTCCCCCCTTCAGTAGCTTCTGGCGGGCAGGACTATTTCACGCCTTGTTGAAGATTCAGGATTTTCTTTCTCTCTCCGTCTAGTCTCTTTGAGAAGCGTCTGTGTGTGTCTGTGTAGCTGGCGGCTTGTCTGCAACACTGGGTGTGTATCTGCATGTCGCTGTAGGAGTGTGTAAACTAGTTGTTTTACCTATAATACTTGGTATATTTGTGTCTGTGTCACTGGGGGATGCTCGTGTGCTAGTGGGAGCCTAAAATGCTGGGTATATTTGTGCTTTTGTAACTGCTGTATGTCAGGGGATCTGAAATACTGAGTATATTTTCGTGTGTCTAACTCTGGGTGTGATGGCGTACCACTGCATGGGTGGTGACGGGGCTAGAACAATTTGGATATTGCTATGGCTGTAGGGTTAGTCAGGGATTGGGGACTTGAGGGAGTTGTGTGTCTCAATAAACTATGCCTCCCTGACTCCACTGACAAAAGCCACACAAATCCTTGGCGCTCCTGGTCAGAATTGGTGATATGGAGCTAAGGTTTACTGTCCATCAGGACTAATATGCCATCTGGGACCCTGAACCTTACGCGAAGATTAGGAGTTTAAAATTCATTCTCAAGACTCCTTGGAACCTGTAATTCATACTCAGATTTGTGTTCAGGCACTTGAACTCATTCTAGAGTCTAGGGGGTTTATTATATTCACACTCACGGACTCACTCAGAATTACATGAGACAGTGGGATTCACATTTAGATTTGCACTAGATTCCAGGGCTCATATCCAGTTGTACATTTTAGTTGTTTACACTAGACTCACATTGGTACTGTGCTCACACTTGGACTCACATTGGGACGCTAGGCTCACACTTAAATTCATATTTCTATTCTGATGCTCATAGACTGACATTGAGACCTAGAGCCCACGCTCTGAAAGTCATTGAGGTCCGAGTGGCTCACACGTGGACTCACGTTAAGACCCTGGAGCTTACTTACATTCACATTTACATTCTGAGGTTTATGTTCAGAATCACATTAAGACTAGAGGCTCCCACTCAGACTCATGTGGGGAGCCTGTGGCTCATATTTGAACTGAGAGACTCTCATAAGGACACTGGAGTTCTTAGACTCATGCTTCCATCTTAGAGCTGACATTAAGATTTACACTAGGGTGCTAGTGTTTGCACAGAAGATTCTTGCTTCTATCCTGTGATCACTAAGGACCCCCGTGCTTACAAAGACTCCCACTGGGAACCACCACTCATGCACAGACTGCCCTTAAGAGTAGGAGCTCACATTCAGGCTTCCACTAGGACTTTAACGCTTATACTATATGACTTATATAGAATCCTTGGACTCAGACATAATTAAGTCCTGGGGCTTACGGTCAGATGCACATTGGAACCTAGGTTCACACTCAAATGTATTCTTCCATCTTGGAGTTCACACTCAGACTGACATTTCTGCTGTTTGCATTAAATGGACACATTTCCATCCTGGGGCTTATTCTCAGATTTGCACTAGGGCTCCCTGGGGCTCAGACTTATTCTTCCATCTTGAGACTTTCATATTCACATGGGGCCCTGGGGTTCACACTTGGAATCACACCCAGTTATGCTTCTATCCTGGGGCTCACATTCAGACCACAGTAGGATTATGGGGTTCACGTTGCTAGTAAAGCTTAGAACGCGTAGTCAGATACAGCCATGCTTTCTTTTGATGTATGGTATTTATCAGGCCAGTTGGGGTGAGGAGCAGGGACCACTATAGGATCTTTCTGCTCCGAAGGTGGGGGGGTATATGTTTGGTTAGATCTCTTATCTGGGCTATGGACTAATGGAGGGGTGGTGGGAAGCACTGGCCCAATTAAACTGCTCTGCCTGTCCTTCCACAAGGAGATTAGGCTCTTGGCAGGAAGGTCTGAGTGACTTTTTGGTCAGGGTAACATGTCCCTGAAAGTCCCCCATGTACATGCACATCCACCCTTCTTCGGTAGAGAGGTGTGGGGAAATAAGATGCATCCCTCCCAAGACAACTCTTTCCCCACAACTGCCCTTAGGATGGAGGGGGTATGAGGACTGACTTAGTGAGCAGGTGGACTTATGGCTCCTTTGACCCTTCCAGAGTGTCGAATCTGTTTCTAGGAGAGATCATAGCCCCTGATCTTTGGTGAGAAGGAGGAGGAGGAGGAGACTAGACTGGAACCCAGCCTCTTCTCTCCTCTGTCCTGGCTGCAGAGGGGTAGGGGCGAAATTATGTTTTATCTCATTGTCTCCAAGAATGCCTGTTAAATCCTTATTCTGTCTCCAGGGTATGCCCTGGCTTCTTCACTGTGTTCCCCAGAAGAGCTATAGCCTAATGGGAGTGGGGTGGTGGTGGCTGTCGGTGGAAATGGGCCCTAGGACTCCACCTGCTTTGGAGACATTGGGGTTTTACATGCCCTCCCATGACAGAGGCCAGTGGGTGGGGCTGCCTGATATACTTTATCATCCCTAGGGAGCCAAGCAGTAGGGACCTTACCCTCATACTCAGATGACTGAGCTGTAACTACTCCCTGTCCCAGAAGGGGACACATGCTCTCCAGCCCCCCTTATGGGGGTGGGGGGCTCAGAGGCGAGGCGCCCTGCTCTCTGCCCCCCCATGGTGAGTTGAAGTGTAAATGAATTGGAAACAGATGGAGTGGATTTTCTTTGAAATGCAGATGGGTTGAGGGGGGGCACCATGTGTGCCTGGTTTGTGGGGGGGGGGGACCTGGAAAGCTAGGAGGCTGAGAAGAGAGAGCTGACCCCTCCTCTAGTCCCACCATGGGTTAGGGAGGGGAGTGGGGGAGAGACCTCAGCTGTGTAAACTCTTGTGGCCCTGGGTGACCACACCCATGGGGCTTTTGCCATCCTGTGGGGAGGGGCTGGGGAGGCAAGTGGTCCTTGTGGGCCATGAGAGCTGAGGTCATCATCTCTGTCTCTGTAGAGGGCAAAGGGAGCCCCCAAAGTACAGAGCTCCGATGGGTTGGGGGTCATCACAGCAGGGAGCTGGGAGTTTGGGGACAAAGGATAGAAGGAGGAGCTAGGGCAGATGTGGGGAAAGAGTTCAACTCTGCTATGTGGAACCAGCTCCTAGAAGCCTGGGCTAGAGCTACAGTTGAAGGAACTCAAGTTAGACTATGGCAGAGGCCAGCAGGAGGGCCTGTTCTGAGGTTTAGGAATGGACTAGCAGGATGATGTATTTTTCCAAACCTGGGTGGTCAGTATGCCTCACTACACTTCCTGTGTTTTCCCCTCACCACACTCATCAGGACGCATAAAGATGGTCCTTGAGTTCTGTGGGACCCAGGTACTGGGTGTGCCTTGTACCATGATAGCCCTGCCCCTGGCACTGACCTAGTACACCAAAGGACAGTGTTGTGTGAACAATACATTTTTCTCTCTCTCATCAGACTGAGTGCTCCTCCTGTGCAGACCTCAGTGCCTAGCAAGCAGGAATTAGGTCCTCTATAAATGTTGAGTGGAACAGACCAGAAGGGACTCTGGAGTTTGTGACTGGAGACCCAACTGCCGCTGTTGTATACTCCTATTTGGTTTGAAGGACCTGAGTGATTTTCAGCTAGAATAAAACAAGGACTTCCTGGCACACAGGGAAGACGCACAGAGGATGGGCAGCTTCTTCCTTAAATGATCTGGATTAGGGGAGATTGGGGCCGGACAATTTTCCTGGTTCTGTAGCTGAGGTTGAAAGTCACCTCTGTCCTTTCCCCAGCTTTAGGATTTTTCAGAAGATGGGAAAGTCCTTTTCTCCCTACGCAGCGCGGCTGTGAGCATGTCCCTTGCGCTATCTAGGTCTGGGCTTCTTGGATTCTAGCAGAGGCAATAGACCCGCATCTCTGAACCTCCACGACTGGGCTCTAAAGCTGTGTAGCTGTTGTGAGCATCACGGACTGTCTATATTGGTTATTAATGCCTGTCTGAGAACACTGGGGTTTGGATCCTAAAAATACCCTGCCCAGCCAGAGCTTAGGAATTGCCAGCGTGGGCTGGAGTAGCAGTGACTGCATATTGGTCAGTTAGACGTGGAGACACACACTTAGACCAAGCAAAGAGACACTGGGAGAATGTGTGAGTGCAGGAAAACTGAGGCAGTGTTGATGAGAGATGCATTGGAGACAGACTTTGTTTTATTTGGAACAAAGATTTATCAAATTAGTGGTGTCAGTACGCCCTGGTAGAGTAGCGGTTAGATCAGTCACTTCTAAAGGAGCCCAAGTCACATACCCCTGGGTTCAAGTCCTGAATCTGGGGGTAAACACCAGTGAACAACTAAATACAAATAAAATAAAAGTGCTTCTTCCTCCTCTCCCTTCCTGCCTGCCTGCCTACTGGTCTTCATTCCTGCTTGTACCTTTCCTTTAAAAAGAAAATCAGTGGTGTCAAATTATGGCAACACTTAGGGTAATCTGGCATTCTACAGTGTAGAGAATTTCTTTCTCAGAGAATCTGGAACTATATCCACTCTCAGACATAAAAATTAAGCAGTCAGTAGTAACCATTCCCAGTCCAGCCTTAGGCTGTTCCAACAATAAGTATGGCAAAGAAAACAAAATCTTCCCCCAGTAGCCCTTTCATCGCCCCCATCCCTATCTTCTAGGGCCTTTTCTTGCAACTTGAGTCCCAGAAAGATTCAATCGGACACCCTTTTATAGGCCCCCATCTCACTTCTGAACCCCAGGCCTCTGTGTAGGCCCCCTCTCCAGGAGAAGGGAGCTGCACAGGGGTCCCTAAAAGATTCAAGAACCAGGGCAGATGTCGTGTGACCTTGGCCCATATGCTGACCTTTCTGGGCCCCTCCGTGAAATTGTGGGATGGGGGGCTGGGCCCTGGCCCAGGCCTGGAGAGAAGGCGGTTTTGGCACCCATCCAGGTCCCTGACGTCAATG
>RJWH01004465.1:0-106316 GCA_004363575.1 Solenodon paradoxus | reverse complement strand
GTGTGGTGTGTGGTGTGTGGGGTGTGTGGGGGGTGTGGGGGGGTGGTGTGTGTGTGTGTGTGTGCACATCAATGTGTTACTGTTTTACTACAGGAACAACGCTGTTCAGGGAGGGAATCTATCTTATTTCCAATCTTAAAGGAAGTGAGTGTAAAGGCAGACAAATATTATGTGTTGCTCTAGGCTTTTGGATAATATTTTTATCAAATTAAGGAAGATTCTTTCTATTCTCAGTTTTACAAAGAGTTGAATTTTAGCAAATGCCTTTTTCCTGCATTTATGGCAATAATGTAGTTCCCATTTGTTTAATATTGGGGTAAATTACATTGATAGATTTACTGATGTAATATCCACTTTTAAATTTACACATTGAACAGCAGGGTCCCAGAATATCTCTTTCAGTTAGGATGTTAAGAGGGGACATACCAGCACTCCTTCTGAACAGCTAGAAGGCACAGGAAAGCAATACCCAAAAAATCAATTCAAGAATCGAGGGGCGCTAGTCCCTGGGTAAAGGGAAGCAGAGAGGTAACTGGTCCTACTTCCACTAGAAGGGCATTCCTGGTGCATGTACCTGATGGAGAGTCACTTGCAGTGGGCAGAGGAGACAGCAGATATTTTGCCAACCTCATGGACTGAAAAAGAGTAAGTATCGAAAGCCAACTTAAAGATGAGTGACATTTCCTATGTTAGATACCAACTCCTATCATAGACACCTGGCTTAGGGCGAAGTGCTACGGAATTGCAAGAGAGAAATACTCTGTGAAAGAATTCCAGAGGAATTGTCAATGTACAAGAGAAGTATGAAACAACGATGCTTCCGAAGGAAACAATATTTTCGTGACCTTGAGGGGTTTGGTCCGTTTTAATCGGGATGTTAAAAGCACAAATCCTAAGGGGAAAAGATAGATGAAATTAACCGCATTAAATGCAAGAGCTTCTACTCATCACAAGAAACTATTACAAGAAATTTAACAAGCCACGTATCTAACAAAAGATTTACATATAAATGTATAAAGAATTCCTTCAAATCATAGGACGCACACCCCATAAAATATAAGAGACTTGAGCAGTCACTTCATAAAGGAAGATATCAAACGACTAATTCACACAGGGAAGGGTCACCTGGGAAAGGGAGAATCGGGGCTATAATGCGATACCACTGCACAACTATCAGAATGACTAAAATGCAAAAGCGAAATAATGCCAACTATTGACAGGACATGTAGCAACTTCAGTTCTCACCCATGGACCAATCTGTGTCTCTACTTGGTCCCTGTTTATAGTCCTTTCTAGATGTTGCTAGACTTAATTTAATTCATATTTTACTGAGGATGTTTTTCCTCAATTCATAAGGAATATTTGTTGGTGTTTTACTTTCTTATGGTGTCTTCGTCTGGTTTTGATATGAAGGTAATCTTAGCCACTCGAATGTCTGTAGAGGTGTTCTCTCCCCTTTTATTTTTTAGAAGAATGTGGTTTATTTTGATCGTTTCTCCCTCCTTGATAGTTTGTTTGCTGAGACATTGTCATTAGACTTGCCTTCTTCCCTGGGCTTCCGCAAGTCTAGCTTCCCACAGTTCTTTGAACGTATTCATCAGAGCTGCTGCAAGTCTTTGTTGGCTAAGCCCGACATGACATCTGAGCCCATGATCATCAGTGTCTGTGGTCTGGCTTCGTCTTATGTGGGTTACCTTCTATTCATTACCGGGACTCCTAACTTTGTGGAAAACTAGACATTTAGGGAATACATCAGAGTGACTTTGTGTACTAACCCTCTCCTCTGGTTTCTCGTTGGTGTTTGCCCCATTTATCTGCTTGGTGAGTTGACTAGATTATTTTAGGGGTCTATTTCCCCTGGAGTGCAGCCTCTGATGTCACCGCTCAGAGGACATGGTCTTGGCATGCACACTGCCACGCTGGGACAGCAGTGGGGTGTGCGTGTGTGTGCGCGCACTCGCGCTCCTGTACAGGCACACACGAGCTCTTTATCGCTTTCCCTCATCTCCAAGTTCTCTGCCTCCATGGAAACCGTGCCCAGCTATTAGCCTCTGCTAATTGCTGGCTGATTGTTGTATTATTTTTGACAAGGCCCTGGGGCCTAAATTGCTCCACAATCTGTTGCAATTAAATTTGCAGCCCTATGCGGGGGGTAATCTTTGAGGTCAGTCTTTGAGGTTTATGTCAAGCCCAGGAGGGTTCTTCTCAGCTGTCTCTTCCTGTAGTTCCCTCCGGTAAACATCTAGATCATGTAAACTCCAGCTTATAGCTCTCATGGAGCTGCCGTCTCCTCAGAGCTGCTCAGCACCCAAATCTCCCTTGCTCCTGAGAGCCCTCCTAGGCTCCAGCTTCCTTGCCCTGTTAGAAATAGCTCAGCTCCCTGCAAGACGCTGCAGCGCTCTGGGCCAGGCCGCCTCTGCTCAGAGCAGCAAGCTACAGGCTCTCCGCAGCCGCAGCTCCTCCTGCCAGGTCTCACACTTGCTCTGTGAGCTTCACAGGTCACCCAGGGTTGGCGATAGCAGCCTCCAATCTTTGATGCTTCCGCCCTGGGAACAAAGACTTTGCCTACAGTCAAGTGAGGGTGAGGCTACAGGGCCCCTCTGCCTCCTGCTTGCTGTGTGGGTAGATTTCTGCCCTATAAGTTGGGCTGGATGGAGCTGGGAACCCCATCTCTCGCAGTCACTTTTGCCTGGAATAGAGCCTCTGGGACATGGAGATGAAGGGGAGTCAGCTGAGGACTGCCAGGGACGCCCCCCTCTAGGCAACACGAGGCCCTCAGGTAGGCGCCGGCCTGTGCTCTGGGCTGGCTTGTTGGCTGGGGCCGCCACGCGAGCAGAGGGAGAGGAAAAGTGAATTGGGGGGCAAACACCACAGTACTGTTCTTACCGAGATCCAGCAAACTCTCGTGAGCACATATTTCTTCTTCTGCTCCATACCCTGAAGGTAATCTCCAGAGAATTTGAATTTTTAAGGATGTGTTATTTCTACCTGTTAGTTTTCTTCACTGTGGAGCAGGACCATGGAGCTCCTCACCCCACCATTCCAGAAATCCTCTCCCCACAAATTCTTGGGTTCCCAGACATGAGTGAAAGGCACTGAGGTGGCAGCTTGGATGCCAGACCACCGACAATAGAAGACAAGAAAGATAGAAACGTTAAAAAAAATGGAGACTGTGGAAGGGAAGAAGAGAGAGACATAGAGTGAGGACCAAGAAAAGGTGGCGAAAGGCCCATCTAACTGCAACTGCCATCTGTTCACAAGAAGAAGCACTAAGCTGGTTTCACCCAGGGGCAGACAGACAGTTTGGAGGTAGACTAATGTGGTCTTTGATACCTCTTCATTCTTCTTGTGACCTTCTCATGTTACTGACAATGAGAAGTCTCCTACTCCAAACTTGCTTCTCCATCGAATCTTTTCTTCACTCGGTGTTTCATTTTGAGAGGAAGTTGCCAGCCCATAATTCACACTCAAGAAGGTGTCACTGGCTGGGAATAGCTTAATGTGAGATCTTGCTAGTGGAATTTGCTTTTAAACGGGGAAAATCCTATTCATCCCACAGGCGCAATTCTCTAACGGGGGAATTAAGACTTCATTACTGGGTCAGCCATCTTGGGTCAGATAGAAAACGTTCTTCTGGAACATTATGTAAGGCTGTTTCACAGGTTCCCCAAGTCTCTAGAGCCAGACATTCTGGCTAAAGAAATTTGAACATGTCCACAGATCCAAGAAGCACAATTTCTCAGTAAGCACAGCTGCTCTCCATTTGGTTAATGATAGCCCATTTCAAATTTGGTGTATGCAAACAGAAGAGCCGGCAGGCCTTACTCTACATGCTTTACCAGGTGAGGCTGCCACGTGCTCTCTGGTAGAGATGGAAGTGTGCTGCAGCTGGTCCCACAAAGCCAGGCTGTGCCAGGGGACTGCCAGGTATGGAACTGGGTTATACTGTGTTTGGGCAGCATTTGATAGCAGACAAGCCAGTGACAAGATTTCAGAAAGATGCCAAGGTCTGTGCCAGAAGCAATGCTCAAGCAAAAACAGAAAGAAAAAAATAAGTGATAGAGAAAGGCCCAGGTTATGGACTCGAAAAGTTCAGGCAAACTGGATCAACCTTTGTCATTCTAGGTGGTTTTCTTAGGCCTCTCTGTGTTATCACAAAAGTCAGTCCTGTTGTTGGTCATTTCAGTGTTGACCTGCTCTACAGCCCACACCTGGGAGAATGTTACACCATCTAATATCCATTAAGATGCTCCCAGGAAGCTTTCTTTCCATTGTCGTGGGTAGCTGAGCTTCTGTCTTCTTATCTCCAGTTTCACTCCATTTTACTCAGAATGGACAAGACACAACAGAAATTCCTCCAGATAACTCTCTCATAGTGGAGACTGCCCTCTCTGTCATTCTGCTGGAATCTGAGCGTAGAATGGAATTTGGAACTTGGAACTCCTCGTAGGAACTGGGGCCAACCCAACTCTAATCTCTGGGCCCAAGTGTTTTGCTAAAATATAGGGAGATTGATAGGCAGGAGCCAATCTTTGGAGCCATCTCTTCAGACAAGCTGCTAGATGACTCCTATGTCCATTCAACAAAGTGAGTTCCATGAGCATGGGGGTTTTTGTCTGTCCTTCACATTGCTGTCTCTCTAAGACCCAGCACAATGCTGGCATAGTTAGTGCCCAAATAATTATTGATTGATTAAAGTTTGTTCCTTTACAAATCAAGGTGACTTCTGGGGAACTGCCATCTTTGGCACTTACTTTCATAGTCACACTTGTCTTCAATAAAGCCAACTAAGCATACCTCGAGTTAGTTCAATTCCTTGCCAAAGCATCTCTCTAAACTCAAACACTCCCTATAGGTGTTGTATACCTACTTCTGTTAATCGCTTCACCTGTACTGTGCAAAATGCTCAACACAGGAGACAGCTGAGTTGTCACAATCTGTTTTGAGTCTAGCTCACCATCACTCGAACCTCACAAATGAAACCAACATTGAAACTACTTTTGATATATTTGAAAAAACAATAGGAGAGGCTATTGTCAATGATAGGAGCAGGTGCTGAAGACAAAAAGAAACACTCAGTCAAAAATGATGTTCATATAATGTGTGTCGGTTCAGTAGTATGAGGCTCCACATTTTGTGTTCATGTGCATGAGCTGAGACAAAGAGAGAAAGAATGGTGGAAGGGAAGAGAGAGAAAGTAAGAGAAAGAGAAAGAAGAGAGAACAGGAAATGTAATAAAAAATATCTCCTCAGCTCCCATAAAACTTCCTTTAGCATCATCATGCCCAGCTCCCTCACCGGTGTCGAATCCTATTTCATCAGCATCAGGCGGTAAAGGTGGAAATCAGACAGAGACAAGTTCAATTACTTGATGGATTCAGTAATAGTGGCTCCTAGACTAGTAAAGGAAAGAGAACAAGAGACTTTTGCCACACATTCAGCACCGGCGTCACCAGCAGCTGTATCCTTAATAGCTGAGAACCTCAGGCCTTTAGAATCGATTTGGTTGCTGAATCCTAGGTAGATATGGTGGAATATATAAACATAAAATCACAAAACGAATCGAGAACTTATCCAAAACTGGACTGACTAGCAAGGGTCAGTTTGTGTATCAGGAATTCTCACAGGGAAATTTAATGAAATGGAGTAGGAAAAGTAGTACTTTTATTAACAATTGAAATTGAAAAGCAAGCCAACTGAAAGACCAACACTGACATGGACCAGCACCTGGTCATTCTCCTGGAGGAAAAAAGCAAAGTGAAACTTTTACTAGTTCCTCATCACTCACATTGCAGACCCAAGTACAGACAGACTGGCATTCAAGGCCACCAAGATAAACCTCCAACTTGCTGTCTAGGTCTCATCTCTCAATACTTGTACTTAATGTTTCTAACACTTTGGGGTACTGGCTATGTCTTCATAATTTATCCCCAGTGGTGCCCTACCACTTCTTGGTTCACACCACATTTTTCAGCTGGAGAACCATTTCCTCTCCATTTGTTCATAACTGAATCAGAGTTAGACTTATGCCTCAAGGCCCATTTCAAACACTGTCTCCCTTTCTGAAAATATTTCTCACAACTCCTCAAAATGGCAATCTGTCATTCCTCTTCTGAATACAATATGTGACCAGTCACTCACCAAGCTCAATAGTATGAAGAGGAGGAGGAGGAGAAGCAAAAGTAGTAGCTTTATAATAAAGCCATCTAATAAATATTAAACCCCTACTATTTACCAGGCAAAACATTAAGTACTCAACATTCATTGTTTCTTTTAATTAGTGATATTCATATATGTTTTATTTCCCTTAATCCTTCATGGCAGGATTCAGTCTAAATGATCTTTCTCAGGTGTAATCCTTATAACTATGCTGAGACACAGTAAGCAATCAATACATTCTTACCGAATTTAAATTAATTAATGTGTCCATCCTTGAATATATGCATGAATGAATGAATGAATGAATGAAGCAAAATGACCTTGTTTGATAGAATTTCCATAGCTTATTGAGATGGACTTCTGGATTTGCAAGGAAGATTTTGAGTCCTTTCCACTCTCTGCCAGATGGTACAGCCTCATATAGCAAATCGCAAAATATGTGCAGTTACGATATAGCAAAATGGAGGTAGCAAATCTCTATCATTAAGTTCTCTAAATCACACTCATCTCTAGAAACAGTACAGCAAGATTCTACCTTTCTTTCATGGCTTACTGTCCTAAGCAAAAGCCCCCAGAATCTTTATGTTTCCCTGTACCACAGGGTGATAAATGATTCAAATATCTACAAGTGTCTATTAGAATTTATCCCCTTCTCGGGGAGCTTACAGGACTTAGAGGACAATGTTTAACTCAAACATCCGTGGGGCGAGGAAAAAACAAAACCAGAATTGATTGATTACATGTCTAGTCTCTGCCCAATAGTCTACATACATTATCTCACTCATTTTCACAATAATTTTATCAAATAATATATCAATACTATGTACACTTCTTACAATTTTATATATATATATATATATATATATATATATAAAATTTCATCAATGCTTCCGTCAGCATTCTGAAAAAGTACTATTTTATCCCCGTTTAAGAGATGAAAAAAACAATCATAGGGAATCCAAGTAACTTGTTCGACCTAGTGAAGATGAGAGCCAGGGTCACAAGGCATATGCCTTTAATTAAGGCTGTCCCAGGGAAGGGAGCCGATCCTACTCTGTCCTGACAAACTTGCCCAGGCTGACTTTTGCGCCTGCCATTTTCAGGGCGAACTGCCTCTGTCCGCGGTGCTGAATTTAAAGACTGCATAGCAAGTGTGAAAATGGCAAAGTATTCTGAATCTAGATTGTAAAGCATGTTGAAAACAACTCTGAACCGGGTCACTGAGGATCAGTAAAACCTTTTCCAAGCCCTGTCTTAACCCATAAATCTGTCTCTCCTAAAATCTTCAAATCGAACAGGGTAAAATAACCGAGGCTTCTAATTAACAACCACTGTTCAAACTATCATATTTTCCATCCCATAATCTCAAAGATTCTATTATCCGGAAATAAATCAATGGAAATGGAGCATGAGAACGTCTATTTCATAATAATCAGCCCAGATGTAAACAGAGTTCATACAAAAAGAAATCAGAGACTAGAAATCCTCAAGTGGATGTGAAGCCAAAACACTGGGTTAATGGAGGGTGCTGAGGCCAGTGCTGAGAACAAAGGCTGAAGACAGAACATGTCTTTATATCTGGTATAGAATTGATTTTCAAGCCATAAAAATGTTAGTTAAGGAAACACTGACATGAACTAGGGCGCATGGGGAGGGTGGGGGAAAGAAGTTGGAAAATAGCGAGTGCAATTTCAGGCTTATGAGAAATGGAATTAAAGTTAAGGGAAGGAAGGCAATCTATTGTTGTACAGAAACTGGCAAACAGCACAGCCACTGCATCATTATAGTGGCAACGACCCACTGTGTTCATTTGTCTTTGAGCTGTCTGACCTAGGAGCTTGGTGATTTATCTACTTTCCACAGCTTCAGCTGGGCCAGGCCAAAAGGATAACTTGGAGAAAGGGGTGGGGGCTGGGGTGGTGACACACAAGCAAGGAGCCAATGAACTCCATATGTCTTGTGTTAGAGAGCACACTCATAAATCAACCAATATCACACATTTATTTCACACCTACTGTAAACAAATCTTTCTGCTAGGATGACGCTGGTCATACAAAGATTGAAAAGATCAGGGTCATTGGCCTTGGAAAGCTTACAGTCTATTGACAAATATTAAGCATATATAAAATGTCATCTATGCTAGAGAATGGCTAGAGATAACAATAACAGAAGAGAGAGGAAGATGGCTGACTTTCATACCAGGGAAGGCTTCCGAGAGGAAGGAGCACCAGAACTGAACTATAGAAGAGGCGTAAATTTGCACAAGTAGGGAGAAAATGGGGGTGATAATGTGAGGTCAACACAGGAATAAGACGATTATGTTTGGGAAAGAGTAAAAAGCATATCCAAAGCCAAATTCATAACCCAGAACCTACTTACAAGATATATAGTTGCCAAGCTCTTTATATCAAGGGAGAGAGTTGAGTAACTATGAATACTCAAGTCTGTATATCTCTACTGGATTTTCCAAAAATTGAATGACTTTCAATATCAAGATTAAACTTTAGATTTCTGGTTGCAGTAGAATTTACTGTTAACTTATAGAGAAATATCCAAACCAAGCCTCATTTTACCTTATGACTCTCTGAGAAATTTCTCTGTGAAGTTAAATCAGGATAGCACTTCTTCCTCAAGTGTCTGTGCTCTCCTCATAGTAAGTAAGAAAATCTGGTGGTGAGATTTAGTTTTGGAATATGAATAGAGGGCCCATGAGGATTATTCAGCATTAAACAAACAGCATTTCATTTTGTCTGTCTTGGAGTCAATGATCTCATTGCCAAATTGCCATTTGAGCTCTGCACATCACATCCTCATTACAAGTTAAAGCAACCTCATGGAGCAGTCCCCCAAACACAACAATTTATAAAGTCAGAAAACACAATAGAAGCAGAAAGGAAAGATGAGAAACTCTCAATGTACATGAGAGAAAAACATTTATATTTCTAAAACATACCTAATTTTTCATTCTAGCTCATGGAAGTTTTAAACAGAAGAAAATTAAGATGCCATGTCTCAGAGACAGTGCTTTTAAAATAACACTCTTGTTTGCATTACAACAAAGGGACCCAGAACACACGGAGGGAGAGGCAGATGCAAACATGCTACTTTGGTGTCACAAACAAGTCTGCTATGAAGGACTCATCGGGAGGAAAGATCAAAGAGCAGTATGTCTTCAGACAGCTAGAACTAAAACAAATGAAAGCAAATAAAATGTATAAGCAATTTGGTGGTATTTGACTAAAGGAAATTCTAGAGAAAGAAAACACAAACTTTATTCAGAGAGGAGATTGTGTCTGGAAAGAGACAGAGATCTGACCATTTCAACCACTGAAAACATGTTCTAGAACATGCTGTGGTAACCCAATCGCCAACTGCTGAGCATGAAGCACTCATATAAGCCATTTCACTTGATAACTTCAATCTTGACATCCCCTGCTCCTTTACTTCAACCAGTATAACCTTCTTATCGCTCCTTCAACCTTTCTGAACAATTCATTTCAACCTCTTTTTCACACTACTCTTCCTCTTCTTCCTTCATGAGTAAAAGTTCAGCTCTCTCTTTACTCCTTTTCCATATTAACCACAGTCCAAGCTACAGAAAAGTGACTGAAGGCTTAGAATTTAACACAAGGAACTCCAATGAGTAGCTCAGCAATATTAGGCAATATACTTACCTACACTCAAAATCCTTACCAGTAAAATACAAATGATGAAAAACTTCTTCACTTCATCAGCTGATTATTTTGACAGCCACATGATGGGATATAAAGGAACATGCCTTGAATAATGTAGACTTGTAAGATATTCATCTATAAGGTAAGATGGGATGATGAAAATTGTAGTGAATTCTCTCTCATCTAGACTGCGTCCCCAGCTAGCTTCTTCACTGCTTCTCTTCCCTGTGCCTTGACTCCAAACAACCCCATTGCTCTTATCCAAACCTGCCTATCTCTCCCTTTCCCTTATTCTACATTCATTATTTTTTACTTCATTGCAACCACAAAATCTCTCTGATTTAAGATATGTATTAGAGGACTGTATGTGATGAACTCAGAAAAGTCAGCATCTGCAGGAATTGTAAGCCATATTATTATCCGACCAAGAAAGAACTCAATTATTACTTTAAGCATGAGGATTCTGAAGTCATACCTCCTGGATTCAAATTCCATCTTCAACAGCATCCTTGCTCTTTGAGTTTAGATAAATTACTTAACCTTTTGTGGCTTAAATTCCTCAACTATAAAACAAGTATGTCAATAACAGTATCCATCTCTTGATACTCTTGTGATTTTTACATGAAATAAGACATATAATTTACCTGTCACAACATAAAAATAGAATTAATATTTGATTTAATTTCACATAGTTAGAAGTGGTAAAAAGAGCTCAGTAATTTAATGTTCAAAGACTAAGGATAAATCTATTTGCTCCAAGCTCTGGGGATACAGAGAGAACAAGCGGAGGTCTAGTCAGATGTATTAGAATCTAACATGAGTATTAATGAGTAAATAAGAAATTATAGCAGTAGTAAGTACTGTGACAGAGAAAAACAAAGGATGGCATAAAAATGCAGTTTTTTGAAGAGTATGGGAAATGGAAAAAATGAAGTGTTACAGATTGAATTTATAACCGCAAACTCATGTGTTGAGGTTCTGAGCCCCAGTACTTCATAATGTAACTGTTCCTGGAGGTAGTGTATCAAGGAGGTAATTAAGGTTGAATGAAGTAAATAGGATCTAAACCAATATAATTGATGTTCCTATAGAAAGAGGAAACTAGGACACACACACACATACACACACACACACACACACACACAGAATACCATGGGACGTCACCATGGACATCAGACAGCCATCTACAAAGCAATGGGAGAGACCCTCAGAAGAACTCAACCATGCTGACACCTGTGTCTGGGACTTCTGGCCTCCAGAACCATGAGGACATAGATTTCTATTGACTAAGCCTCCTAGTCTGTGGTACCGTGTTATGGCAACACTAACAGATCTGGGATGTGGCAATGTAAGTCTTCAGAGCAACATGACTACATATCTAAGACTGATGTATGTGTAGGAATGACTATCTAGATGAGGGCAGAAAAGCCAATGTCACTACTTATCAGGGTAAGACCTCATAATTGCATGTATTTCAAGTTCTTTGGGGGCACATTATTAACTTCTTTCGTCCTCATAACAGCCTTAAGGTGGTTGGATGCATCTAATCCATAACTAAGCCTTTTTACAAAGATCACAACTAAGAACAAGACAGACACATGAAAAAGGGTTGGCTGAACTTGCCTTCATGAAACTAGATTAACACAAGGTGAGGCTCTTATTGAAGGAATAACAGGTTATCTTTTCTTTGTGTTTGGTACTGAATGTAGTTTATCGATGTCATGGAGAGAGAAAAAATAAAATTCTCCCTACAAACAGGCATAAGCAGATCAATCTTCACAAGAAAACAGGTTTTGAGGCACATAACAAGTATATAATTTAACAAAGATAACAAGAGTGATTGTACATGGACTTACAGGTGAGTTAGACCAGCAAATAAGAATGGAAACTGGATATGATGAATATTTAGGAGAGGTGGTGGATGGTGGGTAAATTAGTGAAAACAGGGTGTTCTTTTCAGAAAAGGAGATAGACATAAATTGTGAATGAAATCTTAGTTATCTTCTCTTTAAACATCTTCAAGGGGATTTATGCAGTCCACACCCCACACCTAGCATATCCTTCTTAAGGTTAATGAAACTGAGTGAACTTTTTGAAATAAATCCACACCCTATCTGAGGGCTTTCAAAAAATAACAGTGAGGTAAACATCTCACTTGGAGACTTCAATAGAAATGTCCTAGTGATGGGACATTGGATGAGTTTACTAAGCACTTTTTTAAGTCTTTCTTAGGGAACACTGCATTATAGCATTATATAAGTTTAAGGTGCACATTGTCATAAATCAACATCTGTATATGACACATTGAATTTACCACTGATTATATCACTAATTCAGAATTCTTGCAGCATCATTTTTGTTTGCTCACCTTTAAGTTAAAGTCTCATTTAATGGGAAAGCCAAATGAAAGAACTAGAAGAGAGCTGTAATCATGGTACCTGGAACAGAGCAGACACCAGATAAACACTACATACTTGCCTGATACTTTAGGGAGTAAAGGAGATGCTTCCAACTTGGAGACTAGAGAATGATTTAGATGCCATTATATATCACTCTGAACTTTTTACTGTAAAAATGCATCTGTAATAGATAAATACTTCCAGGGCTATGAGATTCTCAGAGTAAACAAAGACAACTGGCAGCACCAAGCTTCTCCTTCCTGTTTTCTGAAATGAGCAAAGTAATGTCAAAAGAACCTAGTAATGTCAAGTAAATACATATGAGGCTGTCACCAGAAAGTTCCTAATAAGGTTTCCAGATGATTTATCTGGTGATGGGGGGCCTCTGATTCATCCAGTCAGCCCTTGCACACATCTGCAGATTTGATGGACAGCTGGCCTCAGATAATGCTTTTTCAGAGCAATCCAAGGTGTTGTTCAGAAGGTGAAAAAAACACAATTACTCCACTGAGAGATGATGAGAACCCAAAATAACAATGATATTATCTTCGGCAAGACAAGACACTGGAAGAATGAGATCCAGGATTGTCCAGGAAAGGAGACATGTTTTTCAAACAGACAAGGATCAAACACCAGACCCACAAGACTCCCCTTGGGGTTCATGTCAGTGTGTTTCACGTGGCTGGGTGAAACTGGTGTGCCGCACTTCAGGGAAATGTCCTTAAGTCAAAGGATATCAGACAGGATGTCTGGTAAATTCTTAGCAAAGTTAGTGGACACACCTGGCTAGACACCAAAAGCAGAGCATGGACGGTGACCTTGCCCCATGGAGCCTCCAGATTACGAATTGAGGACAGTCTGCGACCCCAGTTGAAGATCCTCCCTGGATACCACTGTTCAAGGGTAACAGCTTCCAACCCCAACCCCCATCCCCAAGTCTTGCCTCTACTCCCACAGACTCCTGTACCATCTGAGATATCAATGCATTATTTGAGTTTTTTACTAAAAAATGTTTTTCATATTGTTCAAATATTCTGCCCTGCTTCCTAAATGCTAAGTTCCTCAAGAGCAGTAAGAAACCATTCTCCGAGAGAATAGATTCCTGTTTATTTATCCATTCCTACATGGAATCCCCAGGAGAAAGTCTTTGTCTTCATGTGTGACAACGGTCAAGATAGAGTCAGGTGTCACTCTTTCATATAAATGCTCACTCTTTCATATAAAACTCTTGCTGCATGGACTGATTTTAAAATTCATTAAAATGTTGTGCAAATGACTTTTCAAAATATTTTTGATGGTTTGCAATGAATTTAAACACAGAAAGTAAGAAAACAGAAAGGTTATTTTCTTTTTTCTTTTTGACTGACTTTGCTTAGCATAATAACCTCAAGTTTCATCCAGGCTCACCTCAATTTCTAACCATAATCACCTCAAGTTGAAAAAGGCACAGTTTCATTTTTTTAATAACTCAATAGAAATCCACTTAGTACATATACATATTCTTACCCAGCTAACCAGGGATAGGCATTTAGTTGATTCTATGTCTTGACTATTGTGAATTGTGCTGCTGTAAACATAGGGTGACAGATATTTCTTCTGATTTTTGCTTTTGTAATTTTTAGATAAATACCTAGGTGTGGAATTGCTGGATCAAGTGGTAGTTCCATTTTAATTTTTTTGAGTCATCATCATACTCTTTTCCTTAGAAGTTACTAATTTACAATCCCATAAAGAGTTACGAGAATTCCCTTTTCTCTAAACCCTTGCCAACACTTGTTGTTTCTAGTTTTCTTATTTTTTTAAGGAAAGGTACAGGCAGAAATGAGGGTGAGGAGGCAGACAAGAAGAAAGAAGAGGAAGAAGACTTTGTTTTTATTTAGTTGTTGACAAGGTTGTTCCCTAGCCCTGAGTCTTGAATCTGGGACCGTGGGATGTATGTGGGGCTGCTCCAAGTATACTAGACTGCTAGGCCACCAAGGCACAACCTGTTTCTAGTCTTTTTGATATAGGCTATACCATGTGAGATGATATCACTCATTGTAATTTTTATCTGCATCTCCCTGATGAGTGACATAGAACATTTTTTCATGTTTCTGTAGGTCATCTGTATATCTTCTAGGTGGAAGCATCTAGTCAGCTTATATTTTTTGATTGAGTGTTGTTTGTTGTTGAGGTATATAAGTTCTCTAAATATTTTGGATATTAACCCTTTGTTGGAATTATGACGTGCAAATAGCTTCTTTCAATCAGTAAGTTGCCTGTATGATTTTGTGATGGCTCCTTTCACTATTCGGAAGCCTGTTCATTTTATGTAGCTCAATTTAATATTGCTTTTGTGTCCATAACCATTGACGCTCCTTCCCCAAAGACGTTGCTGAAGTTGACATGATGGAGCATATTTTCTATGCTTTCTTCTATTTTCTTCATTTTATGGAATCAAGTCTTACAATCAAGTCTTTAATCCATTTTGAATTAATTTTTGAGTATACTATTAAAAGTGCTCTCATTTCATTTTTTGCAAGTGCCTGCCCAATTTCCCCAAACTATTTGTTAAAGAGACATTCCCGCCCCCATTTTACACACTGGGCTTCTTGGCTGTAGATTGCCCAAAATGTATAGCTTTTTTCCTGGACTTTCAATTTTATCTCATTGCTCTGTTTTTAATTAAATTCCATAAGGTTTTGATGACAATTGCTCTGGAGCATAGTCTGAAGTTGGGGAGTGTTCTTCTTCACTTTTCCTTTATCTATTTCTAAGAATAGTTTTATTTAATTTAGGTATTTTGTGATTCCATACAAATTTTACTGTTGCTTGTTCTATTTCCTATTGTTTCCTATTTACTATTTTCACATACTTAATTTTGCCTAATTATTTGTTTTACATAATTAAGTAATTAAGTTTAATAGCCAAGCTTAATAATTAATTAAATAAATAAAATTACTTACTTTTACTATAATTACTATTGTTTCTATTTCCTATTGTTTCCTATTTGCCATTGTTTGTTATATTGTTGATATGAATGGCACTGAATCTTTATCTCTTTGGATAAAGTGGTCATTTTAATTCTCCAATCAATGAGCATGGACCAACTCTCTGTCTCTTTGTGTCTTCTTCTATTTCTCCTAACAATGTCTTACAGTTTTCAGTTCATCAGTGTTTCACCTCCTTTGTTAAATTTATCCCTATATGTTTTATCTTTTTTGATGCAATTGTGAATGGACTTGTTTTCTTAATTTCTCTTTCCTCCAGTTCATTTTTGCATATAGAAATGTCACAAGCTTTGATATATTGATTTTGTTTTGTTTTATTTTTTTTAATTGAAATTGCATCTCAGGCTTTATTTCACACCACACCCATAATTAGAGTTCCAGTGTCCCTTTTCCCCTCATCCAATATAGTGATTTGTATCCTGTCACATAACTATACTCATTTATTGTTTATGAAAATTTTTTAGTGGAGACTTTAGGATTTTCTAAGTATAATATCATGTCATTTGCAAATAGTGATAGTTTTATTTTTCCTTTTTCAGTCTGGATTTTTTAATGTCTTTTTCTTGCTTAATTGCTTTAACACTTCCAAAAATATATTCAACAGTACTGGTGAGAGTGGATAGCCTTGCCTTTTTCCACATTTCAGGTGAAAAGCTTACCGTTATTCACAATTCAGTGTGATTATAGTCATGGGTCTGTCATAGACAGCCTTTATTATATTGAGGCATATTCCTTCTATTCTCATTTTCGTGAGAGTATTTTTTATCAAAAATGAGTGTTGAATCTTTCAAGTGCTTTTCTGTGTCTATTGGTATGATCATATGATTTTTGTTTTTCTCTTTTTCAATGTGGCATATTACATTGATTGATTGATGATACATTAAACCATCCTTCATTCTTGGATTATTTGCACAAAAGAAATAGAAGGCAACAGAAACCAGAAATTATATGTTAACTATAAAAATTAGTGTCTGTTAGTACCTACTAATTACTTAACTCTGAAATTAGTAATTATTCATTGTAAAAATTAAAATAGTGAAAAGTAGAAAGTAAAAGTTCTACCTATGCATGGTTTATGAAGATTTCACAGATGAACCAGTCAATGCTCTCTTTAACATTTTGAGTCAAAAACTCTGAATTATGTTCTAAAAGATTATGTGTATTAGAACATTTATGGAAAATCATACAAGATATCAACAACTGGAGTTGTTTCTTAAAAATGAAGAAAAGCCTACTTTGCATAAATGTTCATACTATTTGAAGTTTTTGCTGAGCATGCATTCCCTTTCGAAAGCTAAGACAAACAAAATTAACAATTAATCAATTGGATAATTTTTAAGTTGTTCTTGTTAATAAAGCATCAAAACCCAGTGCCTTAAATATAAGTTATTTTCTGATTAAGAATCTGAAAATACAGGTTTTAGTTCAAGTTCACTCCATAATATCTCAAATAACTTGTGCTTTTAATATATGAGCACAGGCTCCTTATTCATTTTCTTATTTAATCAATTTTATAGTTTTCCACATATACACTAATACACGTCTTGCTAGATTTATACTTAAACATTTCATTTTTGGTGTTATTATAAATTATATGTTTTTCAAAACTCAATTGCACATTGGTAAATAGAAAAGCATTTGATATTTATGTATTAGCTTCTTTCTCATGACCTTGTTATAGTTACTACATATTACTTATTAGTTCCAGAAGAATTGTTTTTAATTTCTTTGAAATTTCCTTCATATATAATTATGTCATCAGTAAGTAAATGCAGTTTTATTTCTCCTTGACCAATCTGTATAACTTTATTTCCCTTTCTTGCATTAGCTGGGACTTCCATATGGTGTTGAATAGGCGTGGTTAGAGAGGTCACCTTGACTTGTTCCCAGTTTTAGAGGAAAGTTTTCCACTGTTTAAGTATAATGTCAGCTGTAGATCTTTTGTGGTTGTTTCTTATAAACTTGAGGAAATTCCCCTCTAATCCTAGTATGCTGAGTTGGCTTTTTATCATGATTTTGATTTTCTCAAATAATATTTCTGTAACAACTTATATTATCTTATGACTTCTCTTCTTTACCTGTTAATATGTTGAATAGTGTTGATTGTTTTCTAATGTTGAATTAGTCTTGCATACCTGGAATGTTTCCTATCTTGTTTAATACAATATTGGGCTCAAATTATTATTCTGTTGAGAACTTTTGCTTTCATGTTGATGTAGTATTTCTTTACTGTAATAGTTCATCTAATTGTATTATTATAACAATACTGGCATTATATAATGAGTCAAGAAGTGTTCTTTCTATATCCATTTTTCTGGAAGACATTGTGGAAAAGTTACATTATTTAAAGCTTTAATGCATAGCATAAAAATCTACCAGTGAAATAATCTGAGACTGGTTCTTATTCTTTGGAAGCTTATTAATTACTGATTTGACTTCTTTAAGAGATGTAGGGCTATTCACAGACTCTGTTGATCCTTGTGAGAATTTGGAAGTGTGTTTTCAAGGCACTGATCAATTTAATCTAAGTTATCAAATTTGTGAACATAAGGTTATACACTATATTCATTTGTTATCATTTTAATGGTCATGGATTCACTTGTGGTGACCCTTCTTTTATTTATGATATTACAAATTTGTGTCATCTTTCTTTTTTCTTGGTTAGCCTGACTACGTGCTTATCAATCTACTTATATTTCAAAAAGCCACATTTGATTTTATCAATTTTATCTTTTATTTCCTTATTTTTAATTTTATCGACTCCTGTTCTAATTTTTATTATTTCTTTTTTCTGATTTCTTTATGCTAAAATTATACTATTTCTAGTTTCCTAAGATAGAAGCTTTGACTATTGATTTAAAATCTAATCATTGGTCTCTTTATATATATAAATTTTCTCTTTGCACTGGTTTTATTGAGTCCCACAAATTTTGATAAGTTGTATTTTTATTCCCAATTTGTCCAAAATATTTTAATATACCTCATTTCACCTATATGTTATTTTGGAATGCTTTGTTTAATTTCTAAATATCTGAGTATTTTCCCTTTCAGTTCATTTACGGTCTTAAAACATACTTAATATGGTTTCTATTATTTTTTAATTTGTTTAGATGTGTTTCATGGCTCAGACATAGTCTACTTTGGTAAATATTCCATGTAAGCCTGAGGAAAAAAATGTGTATTCTATTGATATTGGATGGAGTATATTATAAATGTCAATTAGACAAGGTTGATTGATAGCGTTATTCAGATCTTAACTGGTTTTCAGTCTGCTTTATCTACCAATAACTGAAAGAGGAGTATTAAAGTCTCAAACTTAATAATTGGACTTTTCCATTTCTCCTCATATTTCTATGTTTTTTGTCATATATTTTGACACACTTTATTTACATGCACATCAAAGATTTTTATATTCTCTTGTAGAACTGATTTCATTGTCATTTTTTAAGGAAAGGTGCAGCAGGAATGAAGGTGAGCGGAAGCAGTCAGGAAGAGAGAAGAGGAGAAACATCCTGAAGCCAGGATCTTGGGATGTGTGTAGACTACGTCCAGGGTATACTTGATCACTAGGCCACCAGAGCATGCCTCCACTGTCATTTATAATGCCCCTCTTTATTTCTAATAATGTTCTTTGTTCTGAAGTCTGCTTTGTTGAAATTAGTACATAAGCCCAGCTTTCTTTTACTAATGTTAGCATGATATATCTTTCTCCATCCCTTTACCTTTAACATTTCCAAGTCATTGCATTTAATTTTCTGTAGACAGACTAGTTGGATTTTGTTTTTTATTCATTACCTGTCTTTTAATTTGTGTGTTTCAATAATTTACATAAGGTAATGGTTCTTACTGATATAGTTGAATATTTAATATAGTACTATTTATCATGCTTTTAACTTTTTCTACTAATTGCACTTTTTCTTTCTTTTTCCCCAGCTTATTCTTCTTTCTCTGAATTTAGCTGAGATTTTAACATGAATTTATCTTCTCTCCTTTCTTAGCACATAAGTTATTCTTCCTTTAAAAAATGTTACTGGCAGTCCTAGAGTTTGAAACATGCATTTTTAATAAATCTAGGTCCATCTTCAAATATTACATTGCTTTACATTTAGTGAAAGTAGCTTATAATATTTCCAATTCCTCCTCCCTGTGCCTTATTACATACATTACTGCCATCATTTCACTTATCCATAATCAAATCACATAGTCACCCAAACATACTATTATTAGTATTAACTCAGCAAAAAGCCAACTTTGAGACCAACTGAGAATAAGAATAAATTATTTTATCTTCATTTACTCTTTATAGGGTGCTCTTCTTTATTTATATTGATCTGAGTTTCTGACCTATATAAAATGTATTATCTCCGAACAACTTCTTCTAATACTTTTTGCAGGACACACCCGCTGATAATAAATTGCCTCAGTTTTTATTTGTCTGAGAAAGTCTTTATTCCTCCACCAATTTTGAAGAATAATATCTCTAGATAAAGAATTCTAGATTGATGTTTATCTGTCAACACTTGAATTACGCTCTCATTTGCCTGGGTTCTTCCAAGAAGTTTGCTGTAATTCCTATGATTATCTTTTGATAGGTGAGGCATTTTTTCACTTTGTCATTCAAGATCCTTCTGATTATAGTTGTCTCTAGTGTGGGCATATGCTTAGGTGTGAATTTCAGGCATTCAGCATCTTATAGATTGACATATTTTTGTCCATCAGGATTTTTTATTAAGTCACAGAAGTACTAGGTAGCATGTTCCTCTTCTTTCCTGTATCCTTAACATTTTACCTACTCTGAAATTTCTTAATGCCGACCCTACCTAAAACAGACTCAGACTTAAGTTAGGAATCCTACAAGTTACAGGTTGTGGGATTAACTGTACGAGACTCAGCTGTGGCTGCAGCAATGGAAAGAGCATGTTCAATCTTAGGATGAGGTTGAGTGTGGGTGAAGGAAGTACAGTGTCGTCCCTTAGGAGTTCAACTTAACCTCTGCTTGGTCTTCATTCTTGCTTCCTCACACTGCTCAAAAAATTACAGTCACCACTATTACGAAATAGAATGATACAACAGCAAATATATAACGAACACGAGAATTCTTGTAGCTTTGTGGTTCAAAGGCAAGAATCTTTTCAAGTCTGATTTCATTTCTAAGATTTGTCCTCAGCCAAACCTCATCTTACCTTTCCTAAGCTCATCTTGCAGGACTTCATATCCTCAGGGAATCACCGGAATCCCCCCCTGAAAACCAGGCTTCATTAACCTGAAAGCTGTACTCCCCAGCCGGCCATGAGCTAGATCATCTGTCAGCTGCCTCCTCCTTTGCTTTGGTCTTCTGGTCACTCTCAACCCACATGACAAGGACCTACATAGTCAATCTACCCAACTTTGATATAAATGATGTGAACTCTGGTGCCCACCGTGTGAGTAAAGTTCAAAGATTTATGCTATCTTTTAAAATTCGGCCAATTTCTGTGCACAAGAAAAAATCAATTGTTGGGCCTGCTTTGTTCTTGAAAAGAAATCAATCAAGGTTCTTGCCAATGATCCCATTACCCTCTGGATGCTGGGGTCCTTCCTCCTCATCCCGCATCGCATGTTGGCATCAGCTATATTGAACTGCATTTTCATAGGCTTCTGTCCTAGTTTAAGATGGAAACATCCTTTTATACTCCCTTGTCTTAGCATCCTTAGCTTCCGCTTACTATTCCCCAAAATAAATGTGTGTGAACTAACTAGCTTAGAGAACCCTGAGTGCTCCTGAAACCCTGCCCTCCCACACTGGTTCCTCCATGTCCTAGGCTACAAAATAGCCCCTCACTTTGTTTTGGTTTAATTATTCTTCAAGGTCACCCCTGTGCCACACATGTCCATGTTTCTTTTCTTCTCTGCTTCTGTTTCTTTAAGAAGATTTTTTAAGGGTCAGCAGCTCAGCCTTTTTGAGTGGTTACTAACTTTAATCCCCTTTTGTACTTATTTGGCCTACATTTTTTCCAGCCTGGCCTCTTTCATTGCTGTATGTACAAGAGTGTTTCTGAGTCTCTCTAACGCCTTGCTTGGCTAGGTTGGAATTGCCCCGTTTTGGGGTACCCTGTACATTTCCCTGAAGTTTGACCTAATCCTACAAATCCTTGATTTGGAAATTCACCCTTTGCTCTCCTGCTTACAGCACAGACAGGTCTCCTTCAGCTCCGGCGGCCCCTTCAGGGTGCTGCACTGAACATTCCCAAAGGAAATTGTGTTCCCTGGACAGGAAGGAACACTTGAAGACAGATTCCTCACCTGCGGTTGGTCAACACCACGCCAGTCTTCCGAAATTCCAATCCACCTAGTGACTTAGTTTTATATTCCACTTTGACAGACACCAGGATCCTGAGGTGAGAATAATAAAACAAATGCTTCAATTCTCATAATAATGTCACCTCCCACTGGAAAGCACTGAAGCCTTTTCAAACACCTGCCTCTCAATTACCCAATCCAGAAGAAACATTGTGTGACAGGCTTGTTTTGCTGGCTTCTAATTATTATTCTAATTGTTTTCTATTTTCTTCCAACTACCTATTGTAATTTCTCTCTTTCCCACTCACTTTGCATTGTCAAGTAGCATCTTAAAGAACTCTGAAGGCACTTAGAGATGCATTTAGACCATGGGTTTTGAGCTTTTGAAATAGCAACATGCAAAGTTTATACTGAAGCCAGATCTCACATTCCCACAGAGCCTGTGGAGGGGTAACCATTAAAATAAGGATTAAAACATCACAACTCTGCACACCTCAACAGGAACTGGGGAAAAGCTACACCTGGGAGGCACACTGACGATTCAAGCATTCCTCAATAATTCCAGCAGCCATTTCTGGGCAGCACCGCCTCCCAGACATTAGAGCATTTGGACATGGACTCTTAACTGAGACCCAGTTGTGTTCTCAAGTGGGACTGAGTCTGCAGGGTAGAGAACTCTGTGGGCTAAGGGACCGAACAAGCAACTAGAGTAGAATGTCAAGTAGAGACAGAGGGTAAAGAGATATCCAACAAGAAAGCAAGACAGAAGACTCAAAGACCAGGAAGATAGGACATCTTTAGAAGCTCACTGTAGAGCACAAATTGGAAATAGGGCCTGTAAAGAGGTAATTAAGTGAAAATGAGGAGGCCATTTAGGTCTGGCCCTAATCCGACCTGACTGGTGTGCTTTTAAGAAGAGAAAAGTTGGGTGCCAAAGAGATGCTAAGGATGCACACACAGAGGATAGGCCAGGAGGGGACATGAGCTAGAAGGAAGAGTCTGCAAGGACAGAGTCCTCAGAACACACACACACACACACACACACACACACACACACACACACGCCTGCCAACATCTAGATCTCGAACTTCTGTCAGGAACAAAGAAATACCTGCAGCTTGAGTCTCCTTGTCTATGGTATATTTTGTAATGGCAATCAAAGCACACTAATATGCACCCCTAGGATAAACTGAACATGTCATAGCTCTCTCTCTTAACCCACAAATCCAAATGGTGCTCTTTTAGAAGTAGTGAAGACAGCTTTATTACATGGGGGCCAGATGTAAATCTGAGCCCCGAAATACTTTTGGGGTACACTTTTATTGGTGAGGGAGAGGGGAAGGTGTGAATTAGAACAGGAACTACAAACAGAATTCAGTTATTCATTTTTTAATTCCTCACATGGATAACACACAGGATTCACATAATTGTAAAATGTATATAAGGTTTCGTTCTCAGAAAGGGTTCCCTTTTATCTAGTCAGTAGCTTCCAGCCAGTCTAGACTGTCAGGTGCCCGGTGGCTGGGTGGCCACTATTGGTCCTCAGCAGCTAGAAACTGAGGTGTGGCTTCCTCCCTTCTACAAACAGAAGACTCTCAAGTCAGATATCACATGACACCTTACTAGCTATGTGACTGTGCAAGTTATATAACCAATCTGTGCCAATTTTTCATATATTTAATGGTACCTTCCTCATATGATTAATGGTACCTTCCTCACAAATCCTTGTCATAAGGATTAAATGAGTTAATCCTTGTACAGTGCTTGGAAAGCTATCTGGTACATGACAAGAGGCTATATCAACATTAGTGGCTGCTAATCTCCTTCTCCTCCTCCTCCTTCTCCTCATCCTCATCATCTAACATGCAAGGATTTTTTATGGGTTTTCAGAAAGGTAGAAGAAGAAAACTGATGATAGTAGGGAAAACATGTAAATAGAAATGGATTTTTGAGGCAGAAAGTTTGTGACCTAAAGCTTCTACCAAGGAAATATCAATAGCTAATTCTGGGAAATGAAGACAGTGCCAGGAGATGGAGTGTTTCTCTTCCTTTAATTCACACACATTGTCTGAAATGTGGGCTTCCCAGAGTTCAAAATCATTTTAGCAATATACATGAAGCACAAACATCTTCAGCCATGTGGAAAAAAGAATACTAAGGAGAAATCTCATAAGTTCCTAGGTGCCATGGGACAGATTTTATGCTACCACAGTTCAAAAACAGGAGAAAGAAAAATTGTAACACATATCAGTTTTTGGTGTTGGATGTCTCCATGTTCTTCGTTCCCTGTGAGAAAATACGAGTGTCCCCTTCCCTTGAAGAGAAGATGCCGCTGTGACAGAGATGAAGTGGACAAGAGTTGAAGCTCAAATTGTTGGACAGGGTAGAGTGAATTCTTTATTTTTTTAAGTTCCATGATTTTAGATGAAATAATATCCGTGTTTTTAGATGAAAAGGTGATTTGTCTAAAAAAGTAAGCACAGGTTCTGTCAGGTAGTAATAACATGGAAAACTAAATATTTGGCCCTTCAAGTGACCCAGTCTTCATTTCAGCCTGCCAAGGAAAAAAAAGAGATTGAAACCGGATTCCCAGAAATGTCATATTTATCGAGTGATACATTTTTCGGAGTTGGAAGGACTCTTCAGAAAATGGGCAACTGCTTCCCAGACATGAAAAGCAGCATTCTGGAGTTGAGCAGTTGATTGGAAAAAATAAGGCGAGCCTACCAAAGATGAGAAGTCAGGGAGATCATTCACTTTGAGAGAAAGTACCCAAGCGTGGCGAAGAAAGGCAAGCTGACTCGTACAATGAGTGAAATGGAATAGATTCTGCATATTACACGTACAGAGAGTGTGGCTCCTGATGATACTTTTCCATTACTTGAAAGACGGGAATCAACATGCTTATCTTAGAAAGCCACTGGTCTATAAATCCATCTCAGAGTCCCTCGTTTTAGTACTGTTTTTCTAAGATTCAAGAAAGAACCCTGTTGGTTTGAAAAATAGATTATTTCCAAGTATTTTATTCTGATCCCCAGAGAAATCAGATTTCCAAAACATTTCAATTAGATTTGTACCTTGGTGACCTTACAGCCCTAAGAACAAGGTCTAGAAGCTCTGAGTTATGCGCCTGTCAAATAAGTTCAGGAAAGCTTATTAATAAGACCAACAAAGACTGAGCCCTGGATAAGACAGGTGGGGGAGGGAACGCATACGTGGCACGCGTGGTGGTTTAAAGAGGTTTGAGAACGCTTGCCTTGTGCAGTGTAAACTACCCTGTGAGTGGCTCCACTCAACATCCTGTTCGATAGACCAGCTGATGCATCGTCTGCTTCCTCTCTACACAAACTTGGCCAGGATAGGGAGCCAACACGAACTCTGCAAATGCTGAAGTCTGTTGGCATTACTTTTTCCCCTTGTTTATTATTAGGTGTTGACACCCAGACACATTCGCAGGCAGGTCCTGTAGACTTCAGATTTTCACAATATTACAATTTCAGCAGGCTGAATGTTAAAAAATGGAAATTGGACAGACTGTTATCAACTTTAATCGACCATTAGAGCATCGGAGCCTGAAGGCACAGTATTTAACGGTTGGAATGGGGTGGTCAAGTAAAATGCTGTCTCTTTCATTTGGAATCTGGGAAAAAAGCCAACCCAGATAAAAAGGGAAAAAAGCCATTACTCTGACAGCTGTGGCAAAGCACAAGATCAGTGTTGCAAAGGAGGCCAAGATGCAAACACTGCAGCACACTTGGGTAAGGTTTGTCTGCGAATTCTGGTTTGCAGATTTTGTACATAATGGAGATAAATAAGCTGAGCAATGAGAGACTAACTTACCAGAATGAAGGCTATTATCTAATATCAAAAATGGATACTATGACATCATTTTATATTGCCAGACTCACCTTCTGGGCAGCATTGACCATCTTCTTAGAAAGGCAAACATTCTGCTACCTTGGTTAGGCTCCTGTGCCTCAGCCCCTGGCCATGGTGCATCGCAAATACTTTAGAGATGATTCTAGAATTAAGTGACACCTGACATCGGTGAGCTTTCACCTGTGGGCAGTCATCTTGTGAAAAACACCCAGGGGAGAAAAGTTGCTTGACTAGCAGTGGCGTCTCCTTTCTCCTTCATGCCTCTGTCAGCCATGCCAGACTCCTTCCTAACACCATTTACTCTGCTAATGTGGCTTCGCACATTATGAACTTTCAGAATGTTAAACTGAGTACAGTTTTCTTTTAAACAAAATATATTGTTTATGTAAGGAGTCTAATGGCCCATAGCAATCCAATTTACATGTAAAGTACAAGATTTCATATTGAATCAGTTTTATTGTTTCACATATGAAAGATATTGAGCAGCAGTAGGTATATTGTATTTGTATCAGAAAAATACAAGGGCAGATTTATTGGTCTTGCACTTAATACTATTAGAATCGATTAACCCAATGAGAAAGAAGATATCTGTTCATGGTGGAAAGAAACACGATTTAACGCATCACTGTTGTCCAATGAACCCTTTCCCCTCCACATTCAAAGAAATTACCATGGTCAAAGGGTTAATAAAGATTTTCAAATGGTAGCATTAATTCCCTACCACTAACAAGGGAATATTATTGATACCATTGAACATCTATTAAGTATATTTGGTTTACTGGGCAGTAGACCAAACCCATCAAATCTAAAACATCTGATAACTGTTGCTTTTGTATGTAAATTATATTGATGTGCTTGACCTCTCAAAACCTGCATTTAATCTGTCCCATGTTTTCCCCTTGATGGAACCCCTAAACCTATTTTTTCTTTATATTTGAGCTTTCCTTTCTGTGAACTCTAATCTTGTGATGACCTCTTTGCAGAGTAATCTGTACTCTCATAAACTATTTGAAATATTTTAGGAGGGAGATAATCACTTTTTTTATTGATCTAGAAGGCTGTTCTGTAAGCACTGCTGTTAAGACAGAAGAACTTAGTCTTTCATACAGCCCAGTAATCAGATTCTCTGAACACTCCCCTTCCTGTTTACACGACAAATTCTAGTTCACCGTAATTGAGAGGCCTGATAAATATCACTTAAGTCAGACAGGATAAAGCATATGCTTGACTTAACAAAAACCAAGACAGGTAACTAACTCTGTAAGGAACAGGCGATAGTTGGAAATGCAAATAACGCTAAAGCAAATTTATTCATAATATCCTGCTGGAAATTTTGTTATTTTCTGATAAAAGAATTTGTTCTTAGTGGTGATTTTATTAGAGTGTATCAGAGGTTACTGTAGCATCATACACCCTGGAATGTATATGATATAATGCAATGTTACTTCCAGTATTAAATATTTATGAAAAATAAACAATTTTCCTTTATACTTTTTACTTCTAAACATGTTTTTTTCAATTTTTAACTGAAATAATGCTAATAACGTATTATATAAAGATGTTGATTTACTATGATGTATGCCTTAAACCCAAATACTGCTATAATGCAATGTTCCTTCAATAAAAGTAATTAAAATTAAATAGGACAAGACTGAACATAATGGATTTACATAGACATTGATTTATAATGAGTCACACCTAAAACCTACATAATGTTTCAATGCAGTGTTACTTCAGTAAAAACATTTTAATTAAATACTTTTTTTCCTTTTTCATCTATTCGAGTGTAGAATGAGCTTTCTTTTCCACCTTAGTTTGCTTTTTGGAGTAAAAGATGGTCCCCAGCTGTCTGAGTTGATGTGATTGTGATTTTGGATTTACTTAAAATGAACACATTACTCATGGCCTTTTAGCTTTGAGGCACGGAGGCAAAGTTCAAACACATTTGAAGTAAACAAAACCAAATTAAATAACTAGGGCCATTTGTCAAGGAAAGGCAAATGGATTGGTGACAACAGGACCAACCAGCCTCACTCCGGAGAGAGGCGCCTGCGTGGTGAGTGGGGCCGGGTCCACGCGTCACAGGCACGTGGTGTGCCCACCATGGCCCGTGGTAATGACACACTGAGCGTGTGGGTGTACTTGCTTAGCAGAAAACACACACTTCATCAAAATGCTGAGTTTACATATTTAAAAAAATGTTTTCTACGAGAAATCTTTTTCCCTGAAGATTCCCAAGTCTGGACTCAGTTGCTACATCCAGCCTTTGCCAGAATCAGTGCTCACCAGGCAGTGAGGGAGCTGAAGCAGAGGCCCTCTGCCTGGGCTGGAAGTGGGCGGCCCAGGTGGGTCAGACCTGCATGATTCCTGGTCTCCAAGGATCACCCACTCAAGAGAGGAGCCCCAGGTGGTCCTTTCTCTTCAGATTTCAGAGAAATTTTTGAAAGGCAGAAAAACACAGATTTAATCAGCTAATAAATTTTCCTTGAAGAGGCTCTCCTGCGGCACGCCCTGGTAGAGTAGCAGTGAGGTCAGCCTCCTCCGAAGGAATGCAGCCCACGTCCACCCCAAGGACCAGAGTTCACATTCTAGGTCCAAGGGGAGCAACCACTGTGAACAACTAAATAAAATACATAAAGTGCTTCTTCCTCCTCTCTCTTCCTGTCTGCCTGCCTCTACCTTCCTTCCTGCCTGCACCTGTCCTTTAAAAAAATAAAAGAAAAAGAGATTCTCCTAAGTCTTGACAACAGTATTTCTGTTTTTAACTTCTTAGCGCCTGTATCCTGAAAGCACGAGCCCCACCTTCTTCTACTGATCATCATCCCTCGTTGGGCAAGTATCCGCGGCACCTCAGTCAGGAAACTAGAGCGGCTGTCTTGGTCAGTTGGACTTGCTATCATGAAACAGCACAAACTGGAAGGCTTATAAACAGCGACGTTTCTTTCCCACAGTTCGGGAGACTGGAAGTTTACATCATGGGCCACACAGTGCTGCGAATCATCTTCTGAGCTGCCGGCTTCCCCTTACGCCCTAATGTGGAAGGAGCTGGCCTGATCTGTGGGAGCTAGCCTCTTCTCTTTTTGAAAGGAAAGATGTGGATAGAAATGGAGGCAAGGAGGCAGGCAGGGAAGAAGAGAGAAGAGGAAGAAGCATTTTCTTTTATCTTATTTGCTTGTACATCATAGTCGTTTTCCCTGGCCTGGCATGCAAACCTGGTCCTTGAGAGATATGTAAACTGTGTGCTTCTAAGGCCAAGAATGCCCTTCCTGAGAACTGCGGCCTCATGACCTAATCACCCTGGAAGACCCCCCACCTGCTAATCCCATCATCTTGGGGCGAGGATGTCAAGACAAAGGCTTGGTGTGCCTAGGCCATCACTGTTCCATTCATAGTTCTTCACTGGTAACTGCTAAAGCCTAAGGCTATGGGTTCAGTTTTGTAGGGAAGGTCAAGAGGTAGAAAGTACATTCTATTTTTGAAGGAATCATTAGACTCTTTGGAAAGTGTCTTGGCACATTCAGCCTCTATAACAAAAATGTCATAAAACTGGATGCACAACAAACAACAAATATTTACTTCTCATGGATATGGGGGCTAGGAATTCCAAGATCATGGAACCAACATAGTCAGTGTCTGGGGGAAGACAAATTTCTGGTGCCTCAGTGGTGCCTTCTTACTGGGCTCTCATAGTGGAAGGGACCAGCTACTCTCTTGGTATCTAAGGTCACTATTCTCAATTTTAGGACTCTGTCCTCATGACCTAACCACCTCCCAAAGGCCCCATTTCCTAATGCCATAATAACCTTGAGGGTTAGGACTTTACCATGCAAACGGGGGACCAAGAACACAAACATTCAAACCAAAGCATGGATGTAATATCCATATGTGACATAACTATTAAATAGTACAAGGAGATATGCAATTAACATATCAAAATATGATGCCATTTTGGTTCAGGGAAACAAATATTCCATTATATCTACTACATTCCATTACCAAGGCAGAAAATAGATTAACATAGTCTTGAAATATTTGCAATGGTAATTGAAATAATGACTTCTCCTTTCCTTGCCTATAAGCAGAAAGTAAAGTAATTATATCACATTGGTACCTTATCATTCCATTTACTTGATGAAGCAAAAGAAAAGCATCAATAATGCTACCATTTTTTATGAATCTAAATGTCTTTGGATTCCATTACTTTCTTTCCTAGTTCAAAATGCATCAATGTTATATACAAGACAATTCATACCCCTTCTGTTTCAACCTTTTAAATGCACCTGACACACCCATGCCAGTCATTTGGAGACACCATAAAAAAACCCCATTCACAAGTGCCTAGTTTTCAACTCTGTTCTAGTCTCTGTGATTTCAATCTTGGTTGTCATTTGCTATCAATTTCTTCCAGTTGTCCTTATCACCCCTTCAGAACATGACTTCTTGTATCTGTGTGTATGGCACACATGTGGAAGGATCTTCCCTCCACAAACTTCATCAAAGTCTTACCAGAACACAGCTCTTCAAGACCCAAGGGTAATGGTTAGCGTCCAAGACTCATTAAAAGAGCCAAGTTGTGAATGCCACAGGCAATGTGCCAGAAGGAAACAGGGTTCTCTGACTAGAGGACTTTTTTTGAGACCAAAACAATGTTGTTAAACATCTGTTATTTGTATAGATGCTCCACTGGTAAGTGAGCTCTTCAAAATATGGTGCCAGGACTTTCTTATCTCTTCATTCTAGCACAGTGCTTGGGAAAATAGCACATACCTGGTTGCTAATTTATTAATTAATCCATACACTAAGGTTAATTAATTCCCCCAACAAAAATTTCTATTTATTCAGTGGTCTCAACTAGCATTTAGAAAGAAGTAATCTAATTGAATTAATTCACTCTAAGGCATAAATTATTAAAAATACAACAGTGTGAAGGAGGACTTGGCAGTGGTACATTTTTTAAATCTCCCCAAGAGACTCTCATAAGCAGTCTGGCTTAAGAATGACTGGCATAAAATAATCTCTGTGCTTTGGTTCCTGTTTCTCTTTTCCATCATCCACCAGATGCATGTCCCTCTCTATCTGAACTGAAATAGATGTCCTTTTTCTTGTATGCCATGGTTCCCACATCACTTTCTCCATAATTGGAGACACTTGAAGCTACAGATGATATCATTGTCTCCCCTAAAGTTTTCCCCCTACTATGATTTGCTTTCTATGGTCTGAAAGGGTGTGTCTCCTAAAATTCTTATGTTGAAATCAGTCTCCAAAGATAAAGGTATTAGAAGGATGGGGGTTTGGGGAGGTACTGAGATCATGAGGGAAGAGAATTCATGGATGAAATTTGTGCCCTAAAACCCCTTCTCCCATATGAGGAGACAGCCAGAAGATAATGGGCTATCAACCAGCAAGAGGATACTCAGGCCCTGCAGCCACACTCCTGGCTTGATCTTAGACTTCCTAGCCTCCAGAATGAGGAGAAATAAATTTCTGGTGTTTATCAGCTACCCAGTCTATGGTATTTTGTTATAACAGTGCAAGTGAACTAAGTCATTGCCTCCTGAGTCAGATTTTTTTTTTTCCCTTGAAAATGGATGTCAGAAATTATGTTCATGTTAGACAAGAGTTAAATCACCAGAGTAAGGAAACCAAATCAAAAGCTGCTCTTCAAATCATGGGAAATTTGATGACTCTAAATGAGAAGAAAATACAGAGGTTAAGCTCTTTAAGATGTATCTGCAACAGCTCATCTCCGTGGTGGATAGATTGTATTGATGTTGGCGTTGGTTTGCTTCATCATCAGGGTAAGTCCATTGTCTTACTCTAGATGAAGATTGACTACAGTTGTCAGAGCTATGAGAGAGGGTCATAACTCCTAAAACCTTTCTGCCTTCTTTCCTTACCTTCCATCATAAAATATCCAGACAATTCGGTTATGAGTTAGTCAGTGCCGAAGGTAGAGCCTAGTCTTTCATTTTCATGAACTCAAACCTAACTTGTCTTGCTGAACTTCTGCAATAACAGAGGTCTCAGACACTGAACAGAGAGAGCTCAGTGCAATTTCCAAGTACATGAAAATGGGCATTTCTCATAAAGCCTACACAACTGTATTCTCTGATGATGCATCTGTCCCACTCATGATTTCATCTGAAATATTTAGGGTTTATTCTTTAAAGATGATATTGAAACACTCCTTTAGTGTATCTTCCATAAGCATGCCTTTTTTGAGCCATTTATATGTAGCATGGGAGAAAAGTGGGGGATTTATCAGGATTAATTAATACACAAGAGGAAAGAGAAGTATGCGATTAAGCTAACTTCTCAAGTTCATCATAAATATTTTATTCATTTATGTGACTCTGCAGTTGTGTCTTTGTCACTTAGGAAATAGCCCTACATATGAGACTAAGAATGAAAAAAGGTTCAAGGATACTTATAGTGAGGTCTTTGGTTGGAGAGACTCAAAGAGAACAGTAAGACTTGAGTCAGAGGACTAACAGTACCTGAGAGAATGGCATGGCCAACAATCACCACACACCCTGGGCTGACCAACTCTCTGTAGACAGTATTGTGTAGGAAAAACAGGAGAAGTTTTGGTGGATGAAGGACAGCTCCCAGAGAAGTGACCTCTCCATTACATGAACTTCTCTACTGGACTCTGAAGATTGCTGAGCCTTTCCTCCACAGCACTTTCACTGTGTTTTCCCACACCCTGTCTCCTCGCCCTCCACCGTGTAATGCCTCCCCTTCCCCTGATGTCCACCTGGCTTCTCTCATCCATCCTGAAATGTCAAGCTCCAGTTCATTTTCACTTGAAAGTCTATCATGGCAAGATTTATTCAGCAGTAACTTCATCACTTAACAACCAGAAGATTCTATCTCAGAATGGGTTCCATTTCAAGGAGTAAAATTTCAGTCAATCAAAGTAATTAAAAGTAAAGTTTATTCACTACTCACTGTCTTGCAAAGGTCTCCAAAAGTATAGTTTATGGTAGTAATTATTTTAAACCTTTTTTAATCAAGTGACTTCCCATCCTGAAGTTATCTCAGCATCATGCTCTTCAGCACTCGTTTCAACTTCAAAAGCTCCTCTTCCTCCCCCAGTCTGTGAGATTTGCTTTATTCTTTTACACAAGATGGATTGGAGGAGATATTGGGGAAGTGACCTCATGATTCTCTTTGGAGTTCTGAGGGTACTCCCCATCACATATTCATCAGATGCCCTGGTATTTTAGACATTTTTCCTATGTATTGATCTTGTCTCCCCAATAAATTGTGAGTTCCTTAGGACAAGAACTATGTTTTATTCACTATTGCATGTATACAACATAGGTTTTCAATAACAGTTTGTGGAACAAATGAAAGAACTAAAACATAGGAAAGTCTAACAGTAAGTTGCGTTTTTCATTCATTTCTTCTAACTATCACACTACTCACTCCATGCCTCTTTGCTGATGGAGACTCCCTGACTTCCACAGGGATGAGTCATCTTTCATTCGAGGTGTTATCACTCTGGGTTTGTGGTGAGGGTGGGCCCGGCAATGTCCATGCTCTAGTGGCAGTGCCCAGGGTCTGCAATGACAGCACCGTGACTACATCAGCAAAGGGGCAGTGACGCCTCTTCTCCACTCCAATGCAGCCCTGTTTGTGCAGCATCGATTGTGGCTCCTGTGTTCACTGGGTTGAGCCTCGAATTTCTGCACTCCTAGAAAATCTGTTCTTTTGTAAATTCAAATTTTCTGCTGAATCTAACAGAGTCGGGTTTGTTGCCTAAAACAAGCAGGTTATGCCTCCAAAGTCTTTTCTTGTATCTTAGCCCCACCTCAGAGGGACACCAACCTTTCTCTTTTGTGCCCCCATTATGTTCCAACACACGCACACTCACTTCACAACACATGTGACATTTATATTCATGTCTGCCTCCTTCTGTATTAGGAACACATTCATTCATTAATCAATTATCATTATGTTTCTACTAAATGCCACACACAGCTCCATTCTCTAGAAATACAAGAGAGAACAAGACAGAAATGGTGTCTATCTTTATTGGGCTTCTATTGTAGAAGGTAGAAGCTGCATTTCACTTGTATTTATGTTCAAGTGGGCCCCCATGAAGGCAGACACAATATACTCCATATATGTTTGGTTAATGTGTTCCAAGCCACTTCTCCGTCTGGCTAAGAGCTCACGCCCATGACCTTCATCCTGAGTACTGCTTCACCATCAGCACCAGGACTATGGGAGTGAGGCTAGATGCCTTGATGAGCCCTGGTGTTGAGTCTTTTCACAAAATCCCTGAAATAGAAATAACTATCTATTCCTTCTGAGCAGCATGAAGCTGAGAGATGGTCAATTGCAAGTTCTGTTTGATTTTTAGGTGACCAAGGGTTTCGACTTACTTTTTTGTGTCCTCTGGTTAATTCATCCCAAGACTGGGACCACAGTAGATCAATAAATTTAGGCTGAACTTGACTCCATGGTTGAGTACATACATACATATACATGCCTCTTCACAAACAGAGCTGCGAAAGGATTCACAGGGTCTAATTTTTGCAGAAAAATTCAGAACAGCTTCTGATTAGTGAGTTTGTTCCTTTTCCCAAGAAATCATTTTAACCTTTAAACACAGAAGGTCAGCATCTTCTCTCTCTGCTCATGCATAATTCTCCCTGCCCTCTGCTCTTCAGTGCTTCAGCAACCCACCTGAGAGAGACAGAGTCAGCGGGAGGAAGAATCAGGCGCTTAGAGGCGCAGGCTGCCTCCCTGGGATCGACTAGGCCCTTGGAATATGTTGTCTCATTTGCTACATTATTAATAAAATCGCAAGAAGTTTGGAAGAAAAGTTTTTTCCCACCTAGAAAAATTAGCATTGATACCACACACTGTGTAACCTTAGGAAGACGAATGTCAATAAAACTGAAAATGTTCCCTCTGAATCTTAGGCTGGTGTCAGAGTCAACAGAGAACTTGGAAACAAAGAAAGGCATAGGAGAGCTCAGGATGGACAAGTCAGGGCTGCCAGGTCGTTTGGGCACTGTGGTTGGGGCCAGGGGAAATCCAGCCAGTCCTGAGCGTCTGCAGCATGATAACAATGGCAGCTGGTGGTGTTGGAAGTGATCACTGAGCACGTCTTGCATGGAGCAAGGGCTCACAAGAATGAAGGCAAGACAGATTTACTCGGCCTCTCTGTGTTAAGTAGGAGCTATCAGACTGAAATGAAATCAAGGTCAGATAGGCTGGCAAGGTCATTTCCTGAAAGATTCAACAGGACCGGTCTATAGGGCCAAGCACGAAGCTGGAGGAGGTGAGGTGAACCTCATTGGAAGACATCCATGTGGGTCATTTTAACTAGTAGAAGAAGAAGATCCCAGCATTTAAGTTGTTTTTAGGAGAGTATGTCAAACAGAGAATGTGCCAAATTTTATCACCTTATAGAAATCTTCCCTGAGCTCCCTATTTAAAAAGAGCACCCCATCACCCACATTCCCATTGCCTTTCTTTCTCCCACCCTTTCACCATTCATTGACATCTCAGACCATGAAGCCTATGTATTGGTACAAGAAGGGAAGCTGTGTATTGGTCCACGGCCTCTGGATCAGTGGCTGGCACCCATATATATTTGTTGAACTTATAAATGAATATATCCTGAACTAAAACTCTTTTAAGTCTTTTTATCTGAACTGCTTATAGGTCATCTTTATTTGTGTAATTGTGAGGGCTTAAGTAAGAATACAGCATTTTCCTTTCGGCTTTGTCCATATGTCCAGTCTTTCAAATTTGTTAAGTCTTGATTTCAGTGCAATTGTGGGTCTTCTCAAAGGAAGATCTGTTTCAATCTCCCTCCCCCAAACCTAAGCAGCATGCTATCATCCAAGTCACAGATAAAATACTGAACATACAGACCCTGACATGACATGACATGATAACAGACCCTCTGACCAATTATTTGAGCCAGGAATCATTGAGACAGAGGCTCTCACACCTGGAAAGAAACTTTGAGATTAAGTGACCAGATGCTTTGATTTTATGGATGGGGATTCTGGGGCCATAAAGGAGAAGAGAATGACATGCGATAGCCTCTCTTTGACATACAAGGTACAGTGATGAGTTCATAAGGCTTCTCAGCCTCTCTGTGTTAAGTTGGAGCTACCAGAGAAACAAGCCAGCACCTGAATTCTCCATCATCCAGGACAGACAGGTGGAGCTCACCCACAGCACCATTTCATCTTTATCTTCCCCATCCCAAGTAGGGCCCCGGTGCAATCAAAAAGGACAAGGCAGTCAGTCTACAGCCCTTGACCTCTCCCTTCCTCCTCCTTTCTTCCTTCTCTCTCCTCCTGACATACTTGGGCTCTTTTGTGCTCTTCATTTTCTACCCATTGAAACTCGCAGACTTATTTAGATAATGTTCAAATGCCAGGAAATACACTAATGACCTAGGGCCAGCAGATACTCAAAAATGAAAGAAAGGTTTCCTCACTCTTCTGGAGCATAAAATCCTTCGGCTCTCAGTGACTAGCACAGAATTTGTAGATTTGTGTCCTGAAATAGTCAGGATGATGAGAAGAGCTAGTCATAGTATGCATATTGGATGGATGGATGGATGTATGGATGGATGGATGACTTCAGTTAATGAAACAAGGTAAATAGATATAGTAACAGAAACCTTTGCATTTCTCTTAGACTTACTTGGTCTAAGTAGGGACATTACAGGACATTACAACCAGTGTCTCCCCATTTCCTGAGAAAAGACTGGACCAGAAGAGTCTAATATTGGGGCTCAATTTACACTTCAGAGGTCACTGAGGACCAGAAAAAGCTGGAGTGCAGTCGAGGCCATGTACTCCCTGAGCCTGATTCCCTGCACTGTCTTGGTCCCCTTACTCCTTTCTCTTAAGAACATCCCGTCAATAAATCACTGTCCCAGGAATCCCCGGCTCTGACTCTGCTTCTAGGCCTATGACAGCGTTCTTCTAGAGCACGCAGTGTAGTGTTCTGTGACTTATCTGGCCCCTGCCATGCCTGGTCCCTGGAACTCAGTGACTCAGTCACTTCCACTTCCGCAGACATGCGGGTTCCACGGTGGCTGTTCTTACATGTGGCCACACAGCGAAGACGCTCAGATACCAACAGCCTGGAGCCACAGTTTTTGACACGAGGTGAGCAGCTTAGCTCATCAAGAAAGGCACGCAAGTTTCAAAGCTGCCAAAAGGTGTCTTCAGTTACAGGAACAGAACCCGCTGCCGCAGTCATTAATTATTTATGGCGCAGATTTGGAGAACAGATTTAGGAGATTTTTCTCCTCCCCAAAATGAGACAAGGCGGAAAGGCAGGCAATTCAAGGATGGAGACAGAAAGAAAAATGCACACGCGTTGATCTTAAAAACGCACGGGGTGGTCTCTTCCACACTCTTGGCCCAGGAAAGTGCTTACTCTGACGGCCCTCTGCCACCGCCAGCTCCCTGTCGCCCCTCTGGGAGGCCCAGAAGGAAGTAGGGTTCTGGAGGCAAAAGCTCAGACCTCCTCAATCTGCTCAGTTTCCTATTCACAAGGACTTCAAATAGCAGACCCGCCCTTGCTACCCAGTGTGGCCTGGAATTTTTCCTGAGGTCCTGTGGCCGGTTTGCAGACACCCTCAGTCCACCAGAAAATCCCTGGCCAGCTCATCCCTTCCTCTCCACAGGGGCTGCTGCCCGCTCACTCACCCAGCTGCTTCCTGCCAGCATCTCCATCATTCTCAGAGGAGCCTGCCTCTGACATCACAGAAAAGGTAGAGGCAGAAATGTGAGCTCTGGAGCCTCTCGCTAATACAGATAAGACACAAACACACATGACCCACGACACACACACCACACACACACACCCCCAGAACACCCCGCACGCACCCTGAAATGATGAGAGGCAGCCGTCTTTTGCACACACTCCATCATTTCCCCTTCTCTCCTGTATCTTCAACCCTTCTAGAACAGCTGGCTCCTTGCAGGAAGCATTTCACTGTGCTGGAGTTTCACTTCTCAAAAACAAAAAAGGCTAATAAAGGGAAAAGTTGTATACAACTGTTACCTCTCCTTCTACCTACAGCGAACAAAGAATGCATCCAGTGGGCGAAGCCCCTCACCTACCTGAGCCCTTCAGCCTGGAGCAGGTTCCTCCCACGAAAGGACATCCTTGTCTTCAGAGCTGCCCTGCAGATCCCCTTCAGGCTGGTCAGGCACCCCTTAAAGAGACCTTCTTTGATTATTTCTCTTTTCCTTCATCTGTACCTCTTCCCTCCCATGCTGAGATATATTCTTCAGATCTTTTCTTGAATCCTTGTCCCTGTTTCTTCAGCCCATCTCGGGGTCCTGAGCATGTTAAGGTGCAGTGAACTCTGAAAGATGAGAGCCTTGAACAAAGCTTACCTAAAACAAAAAGGCTCATATCCGCCCCCCTCTCCTATGCCCTCCGTTGCTCTTTAATGTCTCATTTTTTTAAAATAAATTCTCTTATTCCAGACAACCAGTGCCCAAACCAGAGAGAACCAAGCGTGGTCCTTGATTCTGAACTTTAAAACTCCACTGAACCAGTAGACCTCCCTGTCTCATCTTCATGGTTCTTCTACATCCCTCAGCCCTCAAATCCATCTGTTTCTCCCAATTTCTCAGCTGAGGCCCATTCACTGCACCTTCTAAAGCCTGAGGCCCACCCCATGGCAGCTGGATCCCTCTCAAATGCAAACTGGAGATTGCTATCCTCTCCTTAAGCCCTTCCCTGAATTCTTCCCTCCTTCACAGTCTTCCTCCCTGGAGAAACCGACTCAGAGAAGAAAAACTGAGCAGAATACAGCAAATCCAGGGGCAGAGAAGCTATTGATTCGCACATTTGTTCGTTCATTAAATTATACCTTCAGAACTTGGAGTTAGTCCTTCTGGGAGTCTCCAGGCCCAAGCACTTAGTTTTCTTGTTTATTTCCATCATAGTACTTACCTCCATTTGTACTGTTATCTTTGAGTCACTGTTTTGCTACTCTTCAAAAAAAACTTTCTCCCTTTTAAGAAAAGAAAGGTACACTTTCTATTTGATACGATGGCCACAATCCTTAGTGCAAGACAGGAGATGGCACTCAATAATTGTTTATTGACTCTTTATGGAATACAGGAATGGTTGAATTTCATGACCCAATTGGCACCTGGTCGCTTCACTCCATACCAGCACTACCTTGAGAACGAATTTGTCATTATCTATCACCACTGCTTCCCAAGTACCTATCACTTACAAAGCACAGATGCAACGAGGTAGGTAGCAGCCACACAGACGTGGAAGTGTGATTTCTACATGCCAAGTCTGTCTGGGGAGGGATGCGATGAGGTGTAAATGCCCATTACCGGTGCTTGCAAATGGGACTCTCCAAAGCCTCACCTGGCCTCCCCCGACATGTGCCAGCGGGACTTCCAGCTCCAGGGGCCTGAGGGGGAGACTGCTGTAATCCAAGGGAGCCAGGTCCTGCAGAAAGTCCCTACCTCTGCCTGATGTTTATTCATACCTCTGCTACCCATTCCAGGGACCCAGCAGTAGGAACAATGGGCCTCCCCCTCTCAGCAGATGAGATCACACCTTGTGTGCCTTTATAAGCAGAGAAGGAGGGAAGATCAAAAATGAGAGAAAACAACAATATAAACAAAAAAAACAAAAAATCCCAAAGACTGAAAGAGGAAAGGAAATAGGAAAGAGAAAAGCCAGGCTATCTCCATCCCTGGCCTCTCCTCTAAGACCTGCTCCTCCACACTCCAGCCAGGATCCAGGGTCAGCACTGATCTCTGAAAAGTATGAATGAGATAGTGCAGAGGCAGAACTCCCCCACTCAAAGCCCTCCTTGGCCTCCCTCGCCCTAAAAGTAAAATTCAAATTCCCTATTCAGCCAGGAAAGCTCTGCTTGTTTTGGTCTCTGCTTGAGACTGGATTCAGCCGCCTTGATCTGTTCTTTGTACATGAAAAACACCAGGCTTGTCACATCCCAGGCTCGTTGCCCAACCTTTTGCCTCCTCCTAAAGGTGGCGCTGTCTTCTGACCTTCACCGGGCTGGGTGGGTTTTTCTTCCATCAGTTGCATGTCATCTCAGCAAATGTGACTTTGCCTTGACTGCTCACCCAGCTCACTGTCCAATGTGCTCCTAGTCTTCCTCTCACCCCTGCCCACTGTCTGAATCTTTCATGCTCATGTTTTCTGATATTCCTCCTTGTATTTGTTTTCTAATCTACGTAACAAAATACCACAGACCTCGCTTAAAACAACAGCCATTTGTTAGCTACTGTTCTGTGGGTCAGAAGTGACTGAGTTCTCTGCTCAGGTCTCGCAAGGCTACAGTAGAGGTGTCAGCGGGGCCTCAACCTCCCCTGGAGCTGGGGGTCCTCAGCAGCGACTCCGGCCTCGCACTTGCAGTACCAGGGCTCTCATTCCCTTGCTGGCTGCCAGCCAGGGTTGTCCTTAGCTCCTGGAGGCCTGGTCACGTGGGTCCTCCAACTTCAAAGTCAGAAACAAGAATCTTCTTCACTCGGAGACCTTCTCACTCCTTGCATCTCTCCCAGGAGGGAAAGCCCAGGCCCCTTGAAGGGATCACCTGATTATGCAAGGTTCACCTGGGATAATCACTTTTAAAGCCAACTTTAAACATAATGAACTAATCATGGGAGTGACTCCATCACACTCACAGTTCACCCCACACTCAAGACGGGCTACGAGTCTGGGAGGCCATCTTAGAATCCTGCCTACCCTGTTCCACATGAGTAGACTTTGCCTGCCTTGTTATCTCTGCAACCCAAGACTTGGGACAGTGCCTGCAAACACAGAGTGACTGCAGGAGATGGGAGTAGTTCACAGCACAACGCAGAGAGCCAACACGACTATCCAAAGTTAGAGGTGACCAAGGCCTAGGAACAATGACTGATATAGGCCCTGTCCACCCAGCTCACCACTGAGGGGATCTGAATCCCACACACCTGAATCTAGAAACACCCACAGTTCATCACTGGAAGACTCCGGTCTGGAATTCTTCTAGCCCATAAAAGATATGCATTAAATTCTGTTCATTTATGAATAGGATTTAAAAAAGAGAGTAATCTCTCCTGGAAACTAGAGATGGGGGGAAAAACAGAAGTATTGGAGAATGGGAGCAAAACAAAAGACGTACGCCCAACAGTGTCTCCTAACTCCCTCTAAACAAGGTCCAGCCAACACTCACCTCCCAGACCTAATTCACAGCTGACCTACCTTCTTCAGGAAGTCTCCCTGGACCCTCATCCCAAGATCCTTTGCACTGAATACCTGCCTAACTCACCTGGACTTTTTTTTGTTTTTTGGGGTTTTTTTTTGAGGGGAATCTTTTGTTCTCTGTCTCCTGTTGAAAACAGTAGGTCAAATTCTACCTGCTATTCGGAGCTCACCACGCCTGTGTCTCACGCCTCTGCCTCATCTTGGGGAAGACGACTGTCCCACACATCTCTGTCTCCACCCAGCGCAGAGTGAGCACACTGGGGCTGTGCAGACACTGGGACTTGCTTGAGGGTTTGGTATTGTGAGGCACAGCAGGTGTGGCCTGGGGTGAGGGGGTGGAGCAGGCAACAGGAGCAGACCCCAGAGGGCCCTGGTGCCTGTGACAAGGGGACTAGCCAGCGGTCAGAGAAGGCACAGTAAAGGAGACAACCCGACCAAGAATGGTGGTGTCAGTAGAGAGAGGTGTGGACCTGCATCCCATCAAGTGTTCCTCTCTCCCAATACAGGTGACTTGCTTTTGTCAAAACCCAAACAGCCGCAGGCACTCAGAATTGTCTCCACTCTCCCTTCTCCTCTCCAGCAGCAGCAATGGTCAGTGTTGGTGCAAATAAAATGAGACAGCAATGTTGGCGGGAGGGGTGCAACAGTTTACCCACAATATCCAAGGGAGTAAAGAAAAAATGATGTGCCATATGCTAGTTAGTTGAAAGGTAACCGTAAGCCAATGTGTGAGAGTGTCGCCCACACACAGCTCCACCTGCGTGGAAGAAGAGGAAGGTAATGGGCATGGCCCGAGTTGAAGAAAGACTCTCACTAGACCTAAGACCAGTCAGAAACTCACTGGACTCCTGGCTCTGGCTCTGGGCTCCCCAGCGGCGAGACTGGCACTTAGACAGAGATCAGAGGGCAGCCTCAAAGGTGATAAGCAGGCCAGGCAGCAGAGCCTGGGAGAAAAAGAAGCTGGGATTATTCGTTGGAGGAAGACAGGCAGGCAGGATTTAGTACAATCTTCAGGTATCAGAAGAGTTCTTAGGCAATGCAAGCTAAGTCTTGGCAGTGGCTACGGAGGATAGAATAAGGAAAGGAACTTAATCCCCAGCATAAGGGATTTAGGATAGCTACAGGGGAGAATTTCCTGATGGTGAAGGTTGTTAAAAGTTGCAATGAATGGTCTAGAGAGAGATTCAGGTCTGCTCTGGAAGCTTTTACAAGTAGAAGAGATTATCCTCTGGCAAGGCAGCTTATCTCTAATCCTGCCTGAAGGCAGGGGAATGGACACAGTGACCTCAGGGTCTCCTTCAGACCTGGAGAGCAGGCCTTCCCACCAGCAGCCCGATGCACTGCTGGGCAGGAGATGCACTTGAAGGAAGGCCCAGTGCTGCCAGGAATAAGGAACGAACTCACATGGATCTCCTTCGTCTGTTCAACAGCTACCGCTGCCTCGCAGCCATGGCCAAGGTCTTCTAAAATCTCAGATCTGATCATGGGCTAGACGTGAAAGCCAAGAATAGCCCAGACCACACAGAGAGAGAAGATGCTCCACTCGGCTAGGCTCCCTGGACATGTAAGCAGGGACTGCTGTCGTCTCCACGGAGGGCTCTGCATTGAGGATGCTCCCTGCAAAACTCCCAGGCCACCCAAGCAGCAGCAACAGGAAACCCAGGGCATCCCAACCTGTTGCTGCCAGTCAAGATGACAAAAAGGCTGCAGAAGCGCCAGCTTTCCCAGCATTTCACTGGTACTTCCCGACTGCCAATTTGACAAGCCTTCCGTGAACACCAGCTGCGCCGTGCTGCTCACCACGGACCAGAGAAGAGCAGCACGTGATCTGGTCATGACATGGGAGACAGACACACAGCACACACAGGCTGGGAGCGTGGCCAGGCCCACCCTCAGCTCCGGGGGGCCTCGGAAGGCCTCTGGGGCACGCAGAGCTGCGAGGAAGCGGGCAATTTGGGCAGACAGAAGCAGAGGCCTTCTGAAGTGGTTTTCAAAAGTGCTGTCCAGTGACGTGAAAAACTCGAAGGGCCATGGTTGGTTCGATATTTTCTGCAAACCAGAAAGCCAAAAACAGATGACCTTTGACTTTCTGGAATCAAGCAGAGGTGGACGCGTCTTTTATTTCAGGTCTATTTCTCCAGCGGAGAAAGAATCCTGGAACCCCTAACCCTTCATCTTCTCAGGGCTCCGTTCTGCATGCCGGCACTTTCTTAAAACTCATCTGCAGCCTTTCCACTTCACTGCTGTCTTCTGGATTCCTCAGTCAGCGTTTCTGCACGATTTGCACCAGTCCCTTAGCTGTTTGCCATCAGCTATCACTTGCTAAGGCCACCAGCCTGCACCCTCCTCCACGAACAGGGCCAGGGTTCGGTGCCCTTCCGTCAAGAGCACCTTTCCTCTGGGCGGCAAAGAAGCAGGGCCTTGTTCCAAGAGCATCTCCGACTTGCCATCACCTGCAACCTCACACCCAAATAAAGTGATTTTCATTTCATACAGCAAGAGAGCACGTCAAGTCATTAGGGAAATAGAAACGAAATGGGAACGTAAATGCCTAATTGGAAGTTCTATTGTACTGGCAGACTACCTTCGGTTTTTCTAAAAATTCAAGGGAAACACATTGAGCTGATAATTGCTGATAGATCGATGCCACGTTCTTTCCTGCATTAGCACAGGAGACTCCCTTCCTGCGGGCTCATCGCAACCCATCACGCTGGGCAGGCAGCAGCGAGGGCCCAGAAGGAAGCAAGTCAGCTCCTGAAAGCTGGAAAAATTGAGGACAGAGTCAAAGTCCTTTCTTTTCCAGGGAAGACAGAGCCCCCTGAGCCCTGCCCCCGTCCATACAGCATATCCCTGGCTCTTTGAGGTTAACTCTTCCACCTCTTAGAATTCTGAGGGGTCCAATTTCTTTACTGGAATTGCCTATGAGACGCGGTGCAGAGTGAGGCTAAGCTTTGACTTTAGCTTCAGTTATTTCATCTGTAAAAGGCAGAGTAAAGTGTGAGCAATAGTTTTAGCCCGGGATGCCACAGAAGTGGAAGTTGCTGAGGGCAGATGGGCAGCAGAAAGTTGATGAGATTCTGGTGCCTGCCCCACCCACAATGCAGTGACCTCCATCTCCCTGCTCCTTGAGGCTGAGAGCTCAGCTCCTCCTGCATTCTCTGGAGCGTGAATCCCAGGAGCTCAGAGCCTCAGTCAAGGACTGTGTTCCCTGGGAGGCGCAGCCTTGGCCTGTGGTTGTAAATGTGACTATTCGGAGGCAGAACAAAACAATTCCCACATCGCCTGCTTTTTCACAGAGAACACATCTAAACTCCTCTTTTCTCATAACACGTCCCTTAGGAGTTGGGGAAATGAAGACTTTCAGATCTGCCTGGATGCTCATTTAGGTCATGAAATCCTCTTTTAGGTCTTTTATTCTAGGAAGTCTAGACCTCCTCATGAGGGTTGAGGAACATGTATGAAGACGGGATCTTCCAATGGAGAAGAGCGCATGGGAGCAGCTGAACACCTGGGGGGAATTGTGTTCTCAGAGCTAACAGCATGGTGTTTGTGAAAATTCCCACAGAGCTCCCACACCCAAAGAAATGCACTCCAAAGGTGGAATATGGGTACTCCGAGTGCAGACAGGGGTGGAGGAATAGCTAAGTCACACAGAGCCGCCATGCTCCCTTCAGAAGCCAGCCCTGCGACACACGAGGGCTCAGCCCTTGACTTTGTCTCTGGTCTGTAGGAGGGGCTCACACTGTACTCCGAAGGGCATTTCCCCCACTCCACTGTCTGTGGTCATCTTTATCTTCACAGAAGAGGAGACAAGAAGATGAATGAGAAGGAAATGTTTTCCCTTCTCCCAGGAATGACCTCTGGGACTCAGGGCTGTGGTTCGTGAGACCTAACATTTCCAGGAGAGTGACTGGCAGTAAGTCTGTCCCCTGAAGAGCACATGACATGTCAATCATCCTAAGTATGACTGGGACCCTGAAAGCACTGGAAATAAAACCACAGGGATCTGATGGAGGACCTGCAATCAGTCCTGTCCAGTCCTTTCTGCCACGCCACCAAGTTGGGCACTCATTTCTCTGTCCTTCGTGCCACCTGCTGGGGTCACTCCAGGACGCAGACATAACTGCTCTCCCAGCTGAAGAGATGGTTGGATTTGCACAGGGACCAGGACAAGTTCTGTAACTACCAGAACTCTAGGTTATCCCCAGAGAGTCCACCCCAAATAGAGACAACGTGTCCCTGGAGGAGTGGAAAGGTACGGAGAGGGGACAAGATGAAGAACAGGCAGCAGAGCGAGTGATGAACGACTCGTCTTGTTTGCTGAACTAGTTATTACGGAGCTGTTTGCCATTTGGCCCCATGTATTTTTAAAGCATACAGTTATGGAGCATTTATTAAAATGTTTTAAAGTTGTCTTTCTAAAGAAGAGACCCTGACAGGCCACTCAGTATACTGCAAAGGTGGGTTAAATACTATTATCCCTGCTGCAAAGATAGGGAGACAACAGTATAATGGATTACCTTAATTTCCCGGAGACATGTGGTGAATTCATTACTGGAAGGAGAAACAGGAAAGAAAAAGACAATCAGATTAAAGAATCCTGAAGCCTGGGCCGCCTTACCCACAGCACCAACCAGTTTGAGGGAAGGTTAAAAATGAGCCCCAAATCTCCAAGTCCTGGGAGATTGGCCCCCAAACACAGGCCCCTTCGGGAGTTTTGAATTCACTTGTGCAACAGAAGCAAATTCACCGCACACACACCTGCCAGGGCGCCCCAATCTGCTCACACCGCAGATTGGTTGAGGAGGAAAACAATCTGATCTGAATTTAGTGCAGGGACTTGTTTTCTTCCACTGACAAATCTTTCTAAAAATGATTTCCTGATTAGAGTCAAGCGGTGGAGGCCAAAACTCTCAGACTGTCGTGGATCAGCATGCCGGTGGTGTTCCTTAGCAACTCTCTCTCCTCCACTCGGGGAGAAACCACACCTCTGCCAGTGACACAGAGCTGGAGGAGCTGGGGGCCTCTGATGGTTCATGGCTGGGAGCGGGGACAGCATCTGAGGCCAGAGAGAGGGTGGAACTCTGCTGGCTGGTGGCAGCACAGAGGCCAACAGGGCAGCTGTAAAGGCCAGCTGTACGGGAACCAGGAGAGGACAGGAGAGGAGCCACCATGTCTCTCTTGCTCTCCACTGCTTGCAGCTATCACCTGCAACCTCACCTCCTGAATGTCCAAGGCACACTAGCACTTGCTCGGAATTAACTCAGCATCTCAGGATGGCACCGCTTGGTAGAACAGAAAGATCTTCATCCTTTCACAGAGCTATGCCCTTCTCTCCCCAGATTTACCAAGGGAATAAGGGGTAGAGGTCACGTCAGAGTAGGGAAAAGGGTGTCCTGGGAAGAATTGTTTTATCATAAACTTGGAGCATAACTTTGGAATTTTCATAACTGTTGGTAAGAAATGACAATCAAGACTGTCTTTACCTTTCAGTTAAGCATGACACATTGGCAGAAGGCCAGCACTTGTCCTTTGTGATTGCAGAGCAGTTTTTTTAGCCATGAGCTGGATCAATGAACCCGAACATTGGGAGGGACCAATAGTCTCAGTGACCAGATGAGAAAACCGAGGCCTCATGAGGCTGACTTCCCTGAGATACAAGAGTTGACTGACAGACCTAGAGCATGAATCCAAGTATTTCTACCATCACCATTCAGGCCAGATGCTTCCAAGCAGGACTTGCGTGCTCTCAGTGTGAGAAGGGGAGAAGTGAGATTCAATTTGCCAATAGACTCCTTCTTAGAGGAAGTGATATTCATTCTAAGCCAAATCATATTGGTAAATTCTCTAATTTAGTCAGATGATGTCTCACTTTACATGATAAATGTTTCTAAAAAGTTGCATACAAATCAAATTTTTGTAAATTGAATTACTTTTTTAAAAGCACAAGACAGATTGCTTTGTAAAGGAACCCTGGGCTGAAAATGAGAAATATTTCTTCAATTTAAATAATAACTACCTTCATAATTTATCTCTTCTGTAATTCATAATTTAATATTCCTTGGTTTTGTTTTGCATCACTTGTTTAAAACAAGAAAGATCTATATTCATGCAGCTCGTGTCACCAAGAGGTTTGAAGTCCATTAATAATAGCTAATACATTCTTTCTACATGGCCTTAAGAACTAATAAAAATTGGTATTCCCATTTGGCAGATGGAAAAAGTCAAGGTGCAGAGTAAAGACAGATCCAAGATCATGGATAAAGCCAATTATGCAGATAGGATACCCACATGTTCTTTCTTATAAATCTTGAGATTCATTCTGCTGGGTTAGGATATTGTGGGAAGCTATTATATTAGACATCCCCAGAAAATAAGTACCAGTGGAATACATGTGAACATATAACTGGGGATTTATCACGGACCTTGGCCCATGCCATTATAGTGCTGAGATACACCACTGTCTGCCATCTGCATACTGGAGACCCGGAAAGCAGTGGTATATTTCAAAACCAGTCAAATGGTCTAAGGAATTGTGGGCCGAGACTTGGGAAGGGGACATCTAAAGGTTGGAGAGCCAGGAACTCCAACATCTGAGACAGGAGAAGATGAGATGGATGTTTCCATCTCAAGAAGAGAGAATGAATTTACTCTTCCTCTGCCGTTTGGTTCTGTTTGGACCCCTAAGCGATTGGATGACACTCTGTTCACATGGGAGAAGGGAGATACTCTTCACTTAGTCTACTGAATGAAGCACTAATCGCTTCTGAAAACATCCTCATGGAAACACCCAGAAATAATGCTTTACCAGCTGCCTGGGCATCTCTTAACTTGGTCAAGTAGAAAAATTAACTATCACAGCTATCAACTCCCAAGTCGACATTCCCCACACCACAGATGCATAGATTCCAAAGAAATCCATGAGCAAAGGGGAGAATGCATAGGCTCTGGCCCCAAAGACTCAGAGTCCACATGAAAAAGACAAGGCTCACCCACAGAACTACATCAGAGTTAAAGTTCAGAGCTGCAGTCTTCAGGATAGGAACCTTCTTCCTCTGGCGATGTTAGCATTGTGCCTCAAAAAATGTCGGTACTTAGTGAGGTTGGTTTTCTTTTGTTTTGTGTGTGTCAGATTCGGAAGGACATTATCAGCAAATATCTGGAAAGTTGATATAGAATAGATAATATAAATGTATTTTTTGCATCTACAGAATGAAATGATCTCTACAAAGGGAGAATAATAATACTAACACCGACCTCATAGAGTTGTTGTGTCATTTGAGTGGCATAATTCATCTAAAGCATTCAGCCTGTCTCTGGCACACAGTGAGCACTTAATAACCAGTGCTTATCATGTTTATTACAAGGATCACAGACTACAGTGAGAGAGGGACTGATGACAGGTCAAAGTGAGGAAGAATTTTCCAAAAGCATTAGGGATGCTTCCTTATGGAAGGTACCACATGGGCAATGCCCCCTTTTCCAGAGGTTGGATGACCTCTTCTTAAAGAAGAGGTAAAAAAAAGAAAAAGAAAAAGAAGGCCTGCACTAGGTGATCATTGGTTAGCAGTACTTCATTAGCCTGGCTGAGAATCAGAGTAATGTAGGAAGTGGTCTCAAAATACACAGTATGGGAACATTCTGACTTCTTTAACATTTTTTGAAAGACCCAGAACTGTATCTTAATAAGCATTCCAAGTGATTTTTAAGTAGTTCATCAAGCATGGGTCTAATTACCTAACTTTCAGGACCACCTGGATAGAGAAAGTTTATGGTCCCTTCCACATTATCCTTCATCACCGCAGAAGAGTGTCATGGTGGGCAATACAGGCTGACAAAGTCAGAAAGACTGGGTTCAAATCTCTGCTCTGGCATTACCCGACATAAAGCACATTAGCTATTCTCTCTGAGTCTCAGCCTTTTTGTCTATAAAATAGAGATAAAGATGACTACTTTGTGCAGAGGTTATAGGGGGTTTTCTGGCACATAATAGGTTTGTGATAAATATTTTATGAACTTGATAGAAGAGTGCCTCTCATAGTGTGAGGAAAATAATAGGAACTTAACAAATATCAGTCCTTTTTTCTCACCACCACCCCAAACTTATGCATTATGTACAGGAAAGTGAAGTTCCTTACACCAAGGATATGGACAAAAGATGAGAAAGTGACATAGGAGGACCATGCATGGACGGAAACATATTCAAAACTGGAAAATAGTCTGGGAGATTCCAAAAAGGCAAGAGAATTCCCTAAATCGAAAACACAGAGGAGAAAAATCACAATGTATTCAATTTCAATGAGAAAGTAAAGGAAAACGAGAGTATCATAGATCTTTCTGAATTTTGTGGCGTGTTCTCAATCATTAAATCTGCATTTAGAAATATTTATATTTGCTGAAAACCAAGAGCCTGGGTGCATAGAGAAAATGAAAAGAGCAAGGGACAGGGTCTAATTAATCATCAAGGGGCTGTCACATTGACAACTAGAAGAACTGGAAAGTTACAAAGTACCAGCACCAAACAGCATCACTCACCCAACAGTGGTAAATAAATTAATCAAAAATCATTGGGTAACAAAAGGTCTGGGGGAAAAATAAAAGGCAGAGGAGAAAAATGATCAGGTGTAGCAAGCAAACAAAATAGCAGAGCCGGACCCTGTCTGGGCAGAAGCCGTGTACCCTGGAAGACTGCCAGGCATTCTGCCCTCGAGGCCTGCCCCTGGCCCCCCAAACAGAGTGCCAGGCACAATGGGTGCAAAAATACCTATGGGTGCTGCTGTTTTCACATCTGTCCTGCCTCCTGTACTGAGTGTGAGATCCACCAAGCTCCCCATGCCCTATCCTCCAGTAAAAGGGGAAAGTGTCACCCTTAATACAGAAGCCATCCTAAGTACACCTGCTCAAGCCCATTCCATGAGCTCATACCAAAGCTGCCATATTTCTGTGTGGGGGTTAAAACGCTCCACCTAGCCTTTGCAGACCAGCTCTAGACCTTAGTGGAATACATAACTTTCTTCGCTGATACTGAGGGTCCTCAGCGACCAGGACACAAGCACTGACCTACTCTCCCCAGTCTGGACTCCATTTCCCCACTTGGTTCACTTTTTCTTCACTTGGCCAAAGAGTGGCTGTAGAGGGTATTAGTGAGATCTTCAAATTTTCCCCTCTTTTTCCAATCAGAATGGACATATCTAACCCCCACAAGATCACACAGAATCATGAGGCTATGGATTAAAAGAATGAAAACCTGGGATTTTTATGGATCCACACAGGTCATGAAATCCTCCAGTAGAGTTTAACGTTTAGTAGGGTTCAAGCCCCACCTTTAAAAAAATTTTTTTTGACATTCTAGATATTCTAGATTTTACATCCCTTTACAGTTAACTCTAAATGATAGTTTGCACTTCAATTCCATTACACAGATATTCAGTGAACACTCACAAGTTTCATGTGAAAGAAGCCATTATCTCTTAATTCTAAGAACTTACAGACTAGTAATGGAGACGAAATCTTCATGATGGCATGATCCAGGCAGAGTCTGGCCATGGGGAACACAGACACATAAACAATGAATGGTAGGACTAAGGACAGAATTAAGTCTCACATGAAACACCTAGAAAGACTTGAGTGTGGGAGGCAACTGAAATTTGATACAATTGAGAAGACAGTCAAGACTTGGACATGAATATAGGAGAAGATCATTTAGGCACAGAGACTGGCTTAAGAAAAGTCTCAGAAGTGGGTGAATATCAGGCTGCATCAGAGAAATCATGGAGAGATTGACTTTGCTACCCAGAGAAAGTAGGGCCATGAGTGGGGACCCTCATATTATAAAAAAAAATGATAAACACTGGGGAGAGTTCTTTAGCTAAGAAAGTGTCCCTCTGTTCTAAACCATTGTGACTGTTGGGGTGAACACCAGTGTCTCTTCTTTAGACACCCAGGGAGGTCCTGCGGGGCCGGCTTCCAGAGAGTTGAAGAACCTTCAAGCTGTCTCATGATGGGCTCCCATGATGGACTCTCCAAACAATGAGAGCAGAAATAAGCATTAGAGGCTCCAAGCGTCTAGTCCCAGATGGCAGTGGCCATATTTGAGGTCCTGCAAGGGAAATAACACTAAATGACATCTGATCACAGACCAGTTACACAGTCAACAAGGGACAGACAGGTAACAAAGAGTCAGCGCTGATGGAAATATTTGAGAGCATGAGACACAGCGCATGTAACCGACTAATCGAACAAACCAGACCTAACAGAGCACAGGCAACAAGAACCAGATTCTTAGTCAAAACTGCTGCTTTCAGCCTTTCTATGAGAGATTCCTCCTAGATCCTCAAGAATAGCCAACGAGTCTCACGACAATTTTTTTTTTTTTTTTTTTTTTAGGAGAGGAAGGAAGAAGAGGAAGGAACATTCTGAAGGAAAGAAGGAAGAGGAAGAGAAAGCATTTTTATTTATCTGCTTGTTTATTTTTGGTTTTCCCCTGGAACTTGGGTCATGGACATGAAATTTCCATGGTCCACACCTCAGCCACAAGCTTCACACCTAAGCCACCAGGGTGTGCTTCATAGTATTTTCTTGTTAACTCCCAGATCAAAATCAAATTACTGCTATGAAAGGCCCACTAAAAAGTCCAGTCTTATGTGATATTAAAATTCTAAAATCTCCAATTTGCAGTTTCACACAGCAGACCCATGCAGGCTTGGAGACCTGTGGGACATCTGCTCCCTGGGGTTTTCTTTTTCTCCCCCCCCCCCCGCCCCATCACACAAAGGTGATTGGTGGCCGCACAGGGGTGAGTACAAGGGATTGGAGAAACGGGAGGAGAGATGGGAACGGAAGCCCTTGCGGAACAGTACAGATGGGTCCAGCACCAGTGCTCTTGGAATAGAGGAATGTCTCTCAAAGCTCATTCTTTTCTTTATGGGCTGGTTTTATTTTTATGTATTTTTTAAAGAGAGCAGAAAGCAGGCAGGCTGCAGACGGGAAAGAAAGCAGAGAGGAGGAAGCATTTGATTTCTTTAGCTGTCCCTTTCTGTTGTCCCCAGCCCTCAGACTGTGAATCTAGGTCTGGGCAGATGCAGGCTCCGCAGGCAAACTTAACACTTTGCACCATCAGGGTGCGACCATGAGGAGTTTTTATGGGAGCCCCAGTCTTGCTGCTCCTGTAAAATCAGCCACTAGGATCTTGCTATTCAGCCTCTATCAGGTCCCCTCACCTGGAGATAATCTTAGCAGTTAATCCACGCAAATCTCATCTCCAGAAATTCCTCTGCTCTACAGGAAGCATGCACCCAAGGCCAAGTCACACCCTGGATGGGCAGGCAACTCCCAGGGCCCTTCTGACTCCTTCTTCCATGCCACCTTGCCCGAGCTGACCAACTGGCTCTCTGTCCAGGAAGCTTGTCAGGGGCCAGTGAAGCTTCCCGAGCAGACCCTCTCCTCCTTCCTACTCAGGATGCACAGGACCTGTGCGACAACCTTCCAAAAGGGACCTTTGATCCAGGCCCCCAATCTCCCTCCAAGTCTGTAGACACTGGAGCCGGGCGGTGACCTCACACGGATGAGCAGTTTGGGACCATCTTTTTTAAAGTGCCTTATATGTGGCTCACCTACTACTCTAAAACATGAGGGCACCTGGCATTTTTTTTTTTTTCTCAGACTTGGGCATCAACTGAACTTTTAAGCAACTAAAGGAGTTTTACTCAGCCTCCTAATACATGACTATAAATCACTGACTTATAGAGGTTTATGAGCCCTTAGAGATAATACAATATTTTCCACTCATTTTATTAAAAAAAAAAACTAAGACCCCTCTCCTGCTTTACCTTGTATTTCTCTTCTGTCTCTTACAGAGAGAAATGTTGAAAGCTAGGAAAAGACCAAATAAAACTTGGCAGAAAATGTTTCCTCTGCAGATGCTCTCCTCTTGCCGACAGAAAGGGTCTCTGAGCAGAAAAAGCCACAAGGCAACTAGAACTCATAAGCCATGTATTAATTGGCATAGCTTATCTTTTTCAAATGACAAATAATCCCTGCATTACAATGGCCTAACACAATGGAAGTTCATTGCTTGCTCCAAGTTCTCTATGAGTTGGTAGTGATCCTGGGATCCAGGCTGCTTTCCTCTTGATTCTACTTGATTATGAATTTGAAGTTGACCGTCTGTCCCTTAAAGTCAGCAGAGGAAGCAAAGGGAGCACAGGAAGTCGCATGATGGCTCAGGCACCTTGACCCTCATTACTTCTGCTCACTTTTACTGGCCAGAACTGCTCAGGTGATGCATTGAAATCACATGAGGCTGAGATTACTAGAGAAGTCCACAGAAATCCCTGTAGAACCAAGCGTGGACACCACTTCAGCATCTGTTTTGTTTTCTGGACAAAGGTAATCCTCCTCCTTATTCTAGTACTGAAGGCCACCGTCTTCTTGTCCCACTTCTCTCCATGTTGTGTTTTCGTGAAGAAGAGATCTTTTATATTCTTAATCAGAGACCGTGTGGAATTGAGATTAAGAGTCTAGGATTTGAATTCAAGGTTTGTTAGCTAAGTGTCCTGAGAAGTCACTTCATCTCTCTCCTGTGTAACACAGGGATGATAACTGTACCTACCTCAAAGAGCTGTTGCAAACATTCTCCAGGTTTCTATACCTGTAGGACTTGGACCCATGCCTTGGCTTGTGGCAATCGCTATAAAAAAAAGTTTGTTGCTAATATTGTTGTTGTTATTATTCTCCATATTCAATTCTTTGATTACAGTTGCTCTTGGCTACACATAATTTCCTACCAGTAGACAGCACCTTGCTGAAAGATGCCATAATACTATAGCTCGTTGCTTTAGGAAAATGAACAGATCCCACTGCCTGCAAAGCTTCCAGGTCATTTTTCCAAATCACTTTTCTAGAACTGGGAATGGTCAAAATAAAGCCTTTATAGTCACATTCCAGGGTGGTAGAAATACTTCATGCTTCAATAACTTAACAGCCTCACACCAGCTTTCAGTGGCCTGCAGCTCTCTGAAGAAGGATCTCTGTCCTAAGGGTGAAAAGTGATTTAGTTTTCCTGCCTGGCATTCTAGCTCCTGGCCTTCTAGACACAGAGAAGCTGTTGTCACAGTGCCAGGATGTGACAAATGATGTGGAGGGAGTGTTATGATACAGCCATCCATCCACCATCAGAGGTCAGGACCACAAGGGGATGGAAAATGAAGAGAAAAATTGTTAATTGTGTAGCTCTAAAGCTTTCCCAGGGAAACTTCAGAGGGAAGTCTATTTTCCCCTCACTCAGAGAGGCAGAATACACTGAAAACCTTTTAGAAGCATGTGACCAGCTAATTAGAAGATAGGCAGAGGTGAATGGAAGGAAATTACCCAGATTCAGTAAAAGGAGCAAAAGAGAAACTCTACAGACAGATAGATCATTACAAACTCAGGTCCCTGTCATACTTGAAGAGAGAACAAAGGACCTTTATAGGATCCTGGATAAGCCCCTCAATATTCGGAATTGCCAGAATATGTAAAATGAAACCCAGAATATCTTACTTTCATAAAAGCTAGTCTTGAGGTCACTCTGGAGCCAAAGACCATGTGATCATTTAAGCATTTCTTTCTGTTTCTTCTCTTCAATTCGCTTTGCTTTTGCTGTAAAGTTGTTTATTTGATAAAAATGAAATGTAGGATTTCATAGTCATAGATGTTGTTCGTTCACAGAGAAATATAAGTGAGATGGAGGTTAAATACACATCTGACCAAGTTCCTTTGCACAAGCCGCCTCCTCTTTTTGGAGCATGGTTTCTACCAGACACAGAAACATCTGCCAAGTTCTGAGAGTCCAGTGACAGGCTGGACTGCTCTGAAGGGAAAAGCCACATGCATGTCAGATAGCCTGGATTCTTCATTCTCCTGGTCCACAACAGATGCTCTCCCGAAAGGATTAGCTCTCTGACTCTAACCTGAAGTCTGCAGAAGCCTCTTTAAAGCAACACAGTGGAATTTCTACTTCTGCCCAAATGAAGTAAGAGAAAAGAGATTTATCCTTCTTCTTGAAACTAAAACAATAAGAAATACTAAAAAAAAACCTAAATATGGATTTATTTCTAAACTCTCAGCTGTTTCATCAGACTACTTACCTCTTTTTATTCCATACCATAGTGCTATGACCACTATCACTTTATAGTTTAGTTTAAAGTCAAGATACTTCCATTTTTCTGCCTTTTCCACAGAATTTCTTTGTATATTCAAGGTCTTTATGGTACCATACAAATTTTAGTACTGATCATTCTATCATCCTAAAAAATGCCATTGGAATTTTGATAGGGATCACATTGAATCTACACATGTCTAAAAGATAAAATGGCCAGCATTTTATCTGTTAATTTCCACTCCATGAGGACAAAATATCTCTTTAATTCACATTTCTTTTTGTCTTCTTCTATTTCTGTTAACAAGGACTTACAGCTTTTAATTGACAGGTGTTTCACTTCTTTTTTAAGTTCATTCCTAAGTATTTTTTATCTTTTTAATGTATTTGTAAATGGAATTATTTTCTCCTCTTCTAATTCATTGTTTGCATGCAGGAACATGGAAAATTATATTGATTTTGTATTTTGCCACTTTACTGTAGCCATAGTTATTGTTTATCTAGTCATTTTTAGTGATGTCTTTGGGGCTACCTGTGTATATTATGTTATTTGTAAGTAAGAAGAGTTTCACTTCCTAATTTTGATTCCTTTTATATGTTTTTCTTGTGTAATTGCTCCAGCTAAGACTTCTAACACTACGTTGAACAATAATGGTGAGAATAGACATCCTTGTCTTATTTTTTATTTTAAAGGAAAAATAAGTATAATGTCAGTGATAGATCTGCCAGCAAAAGATATTTGCACTTCATATCTATGATAAGGGGTTAATATTCAAAACAAATAAATAACTTACACTATCAGCAACAAAATAATCAAACAACACAATCAAAAAGTAGGCTGAAGATCTTATAATAGACATTCCTCCAAAGGTGACCAATAGGCACATGGAAAAAAAATAAGTTCAATGTCACTTATTATTAGGGAAATGCACATCAAAGCCACAGTAAAATATCACCTTACATTTGTGAGAATGGCCTATATCAAAACAAAACCAGAAACAGAAAGTGTTGGGAAGAGTATGAATAAAAAGGAATTCTGGAGCACTTGTGGTAGGAATAGGATAGCCTCTTTGGAAAAGAGCTCAGAAGTGGGTGAGTATCAGGCTACATCAGGGAAATCATGGAGAGATTGACTTTGCTACCCAGAGAAAGTAGGGTCATGAATGGGGACACTGATGATAAACACTGGGGAGAGTTATTTAGATAAGAAAGTGCCCCTCTGTGCTAAATGATTGTGACTGTTGGGGTGAACACCAGTGTCTCTTCTTTAGATGCCCAGGGAGGTCCTGCGGGGTCAGCTTCCAGAGTGTTGAAGAACCTTCAAGCTGTCTCGTGATGGGCTCATGGGCTAGACTCTCCAAACAATGAGAGCAGAAATAAGCATTAGAGGCTCCAAGCATCTAGTCCCAGATGGCAGTAACTATATTTGTAAGGAGATTTTTCGAATCATTAAAAAATGAACCCACTTCTAGGTATTTATTGTAAGAATATGAAAATGATAATTCGAAAGACTATATGCACCCCTATGTAAATTGTAACACTATTCACAATAGCCCAACATAGAAATAACCTAAATACCCATGCGTGGGGAGCTGAACAGAAAAGGTGAGAAGCTGTTATATTATCTCAATATAATACTACTCAGCAAAAAAACGAATGAAAGAAATTGTGCCTTTATGACAACATGGATGAACTTGAGGTGATTATACTAAGTGAAATAAGTCAGAAAGAGAAAGAAAAATACCAGATTGGTTCACCTATGTGAAGTATATAAAGAAACAAAGCAAGAAATGAGTAACATACAACCAAAGCAACTCTTAGACTGAAAACAAAATGGTGGTGGTTACCAGAGGGAAAGGGGAGGGGAGGTGGGAGGAATAGGTAGAGGGAATCAATTTGATAATGGTGAATGAGACTAAAACTTAAGTGGTGAGTAAGACATGCCACATACATTTTGAATGTTCCATTCAACTAAAATAGATAGAAAAGGAGAACTGAAAATAGATGGGAAAAATAAACTAAATAGCAAGATGAAAGATTTAAACCTAACCAGAGCACATTAAATATTAATTACCTAAATTGCTAAATTTAGGCACAGACAAAGACAATACAAAAAAAAGAAAATTACGCACCAAAATCTCATATAATCTTAGATACAAAAATCATTTTAAAATGATTAACAAATCAAGTCCAGTGATATAGAAAATTAAGTATGCCCCAACACTAAGTAAAATTTCTTCCAGGTGTGCAAGGCTGGCTCAATATTAAAAACTCTATCAATTTACTCACCATATCAACAAACTATCAAAAAATCATATATTATCAAATGATGCAGAAAAAGTTATTTGACAAAAACCCAATATGCATTCATGATAAAAGAAAAAACCCTCTTAGCAAACTTGGAATTGAGGGGAATTACTTCAACCTAATAAAGGGCAACTATTGTAAAAGACCACAGCTTACATCTTTTTTCATATTAACGCACTGAATTTCAGAAATAGAGAACACGTGAGTGGCTGCCAGGGTTAAAGACAGGGTGGAAGAAGGATAAATATGACACATCTTTGTGTTGACTTAACTATTCTACCTCTTGACTATGGTAGGAAATATATGAAACTATTCAAACAATAAATCGCATAGACAACACACACACACACACACACACACACACACAAATACAAAAAATACAAAATACAAAAAAATGGGAAATATGAATAAGTCTGATGGATTATATCAACATCAATATCCTGACTGTAATACTGTTGTAGCTTTATAAAATATCATTAAAGAAAATTAAGCAAAGGAAACATAGGATCTCTTTGTATAATTTCTTACCACTGTATATGAATCTGTAACTATCTCAACATAAAACATATTAAGGCAGAGATTTTCAGGTTGGATAAAAATATATAAGAGCAAATTTGTGTCTAAAGGAAAATATTTCAAATACAAAAACATAAATGGCTGAATGTCAATAATGAAAATTATATATATACATACATATGTATATGTAGAGAGAGAGACATATATAAGCTGAAATGGCTATATTAATAGCGTATGAAGTCAATTTCAGAGAAAGGTATTTTCAAAAATAAAGCCACATCATAATGATAAAGGGGTCAATTCACAGAGTCAGGGAACAATGCTACATTTTAATGCAAAATTTCGTGAATATGTGAAACAATTTCTGATAGAACTTCAAGAGGAAACAGACCTGTCCACAATTAAAGTCAGAGTTTTCAACAATCATCTCCCAATAATTGATAAAAACAAGCTCAAAGAAAATCAGGAAGGGTATATATTACTTGAACAGTGCTATCAAGCATGCATGCCACATCTGCCTACAAATGTTCACGACATTTTTATTTGTAAGAGCAAAAACTGTAAAGAACCCAAATCCCAATGTCTATCAACTGGAGAATTATAAATTGATACCCATGCAACAAATACTAATCACCAGCAATGAAAGAGAAGACTATTAATACACACAAAACAAGAGTGAATATCAAGAACATTGTGCCTACAGAAAAAGCCAATCATGAGAGGACCTCATGGTAGATTCCATTTATATAAAATACTCAAAAATGCAGTTTTATGATGGCAGCAGTTCACTGGTTACCAGAGGGTGGGGTGGGGGCAGGGAGTGGTGGGAAGGAGAGATTACTAAAGACTTAGGGGTCTTTCCCACATGATAGTTCCCATCTTGATTACAGGGAAAGTCTCATGGGTGCATATGTAAGGCAAGGCTTTGACTGCACCATTTAGATAGATGAAGCTTATCGCATGTCAGTTATACCCCAATAAGGCTTTTGAAAACACACAGTGTGATCAGTTCCCAACATAGGGGATCAACCATTGCCCCAAAGAACTGTGTCATCACTGTCCCAAACTCCTGGAACATCCTCTTCTAATCACTGCTCTTCAAGCTCTATTTGCCCTCAAAGATCAGAACTAGTCCTACCTCCTTCAAGAAACCTTTTACAGCCTCTCTCGCTCCTGACTCTCACTGCCCATACAGGCTCCAAAAGTTCTGCATGAAAGTATCTTCATCACCAAGTAATCCTGAACACCTGAGACCAGGAGTCTGCGATCAGGATCCTTCCTTTACCTGCCAAGGCCTGAATCCAAATGCCCCAATTAATACCTGATGATTATTTTGTTGATGAAACTCCCAAGAAAAATCTCCCTCATGAGGCTTCTCTTTACTCTGTGATGATGTGTCATTAATTTAAAAATAAGAGCATCTTCTATGCCTCTGGTCTTTGCCTCTTCCAGGGATCACTGTGTTTCAATCACGTAAGAATTTCCCATACCTGACGATGGTGCAGAATTCACAGCAGACCACCAGAGACCAAGGACTGTTTGGTCTACTCCGGGCTTCCCATTCCCCAGAGTTCAGCAGCTTTTGCAGAAAGTGGCACATCCCCTGATTGCAATCCCAGGACTACAGTCTCAGGACAGGAGACAAGATTGGCCCAAACAGTTCTTGCTCAACTAGTAAACCAAGACCAGGGAGGTCATACAGGCAGTTCCGGGTCACTTGCTGATCCCTGCTTCTCACTCCTACTTTCTTTATGTTCTCAGCTTTCCTGGAGTAAAGAGATTATAAGACAAACAGAAAAGATAGATCTCCCAGCCCCTACCCCTTCACTAGACCAGAAAAGAGTCATCACACGTTTTCTGTCCTCTTTCACAGATGTTTCATCATCAAATTTCCTGTCATATGGTTAAAAGTAATTTCTTCTGCACCTCACACTCCAATCAACTGGTTAAAAAAGAAAGTCAATAGGCTGACAGCCTTAGAAGTGGATAAAGATATTAGCAGGAGGCCTGCTGTTTCCAACGAGCAGCAGACAAATAATGATCGATAGTTTTTATCTCCTAATGACTGGATGGCGATTGGGTAGCCTCCAGCTAAGAACTTCATTGACAACCCCAATATTGCTTCAAGGAGGAGGGGAAGCCAATTTTGATGAGACCCAAGAAAAAATGTACCCATCAGAGACAAGTGCCCACAGTCACTATGACCCTATCAAGTGAATTGAGCTGGATTCTTCTCTCTGCCCCTTGTACTCACAAATTTCTGTTCCCAGCTATCCTCACCTTCCAACTGGCAAAGCTCCACTCAGGCCAGGGGTTGCTTCAAAGATACCTGACAGCAGGCAAAGGAGATGGGCTCGTGAAAGTTACTTGCATCCTATCAGGTCCTCCCTGAAGCTCTTTAACGAGATCCCCTAACACCATTCACATCTATTTCAGACTCTGAAGTGAGGAATGAATGAATGTCCTTTACATGTCTCCTTTCTTTGACAACACATAACCCACATGTACCAGTCAAGACCTCCCTGCTCTCCACCCTCTTCCCATCTGTTAACCCTTCCCTTCTCAGCTTTGCTGAATTGGCTGACTCAAGCTAACATGCTTTTTTCTAGATGCCCGTATCCGCCATTTTCAATGAAATCTCTACCAGGTAGCATTATGATTAACCCCACCTCATCTTGACGATATTTTTTCTCTCAGTCTCTCTACATTTCCTGACCCAAATGGCCCTCTCACTTGGGGGATGACATTGCCATGGAGTTAGTGATGACTCAGGATACATGAATCGCAAATTAATTCCCAACAACAGGGAAAAAAAATATCCCCTAGACAGCAGAAGCACATACTAGGCATTCAGCATGTTTGTGAGTGAAGGCAGAGAGTAAAGACATCCTAAGCATGACACATGGCTTAGCAAAGCATTTCCCATAGTGCACCCAAGTGGAATGCCAATTTTCCAAGACATTGATGAGTACAGTGTTTTCCTTTCAATGAATTCCATGACTAAGTAAAGCATAGTCAATGTTAAATTAAAGAGAATTCTTAAATTTCTTTACCATTGAAAGTTTTACAGTCTTCCATATGATCAGAAGAAAAGTCTCCAAAAATGTGGCATACCATAGATTATGTCTAAATTGATATGATCACAGTGTTTCACTCACAAGAGGATTGCACAAGGTGATAGTTTCCATGAAAGACACTTTGGGAAATATTTCTCTAAAATATTCAGCACACTGGTTCACTTAGGTCCCCTGAATGAGAATCTATTTATTCGCTAGCCTCAGTTTAGCAAATCACAAACTCTACCTCCTCCTCATGGGACCCATGTCAGTCTATGCTTTAAAAAGAAATAAACCACGTAAGAAAAAAAAGAATACAATGAAAGTGGCAAGCATTGGGATCAAAGTTAGCCCACGATTCTATTACAAGAACACCTTCCAGCAACAAGCCAGAAGGCAGGAAGCAGAATTATATCTGAAAATCAAACTGCACCCTGCCATCGATTGTTCGGCAATCAATACACCATTACTCTGTCGACAGGGATGGTTTACAAGTAACCATCTCAGGTTGTGCAGTAGAGGCAAAGGCAGGATTGGAGAATTGCCTTGAGCTTCTTACCAGGTCAAAGTAGAAACTTAGGATTCTAGACACATGTGGAGGGAAGCATGGGCCACAGGATGCTTGTTATCTGCAAATGTACCCAGTTAGACAAGGAAGCCAGTCATCGGGCCAATAGAATCCTTTCCACAGGGGAGGGGATCTGGGAACAAGATATGGTATATTATCCCGTCTGTTATCCTTTGAAAATCAGAGAGGTGTCCATTTCATTGCATAAGCACTTTCGCCCAAACAAATGGCCCAGAGAACATGTAGCTAAAGAGAGACAGCGCCAGGATCAGGGGAGATGCCCACTGGGGTCAAAGTGCTCAAACAAAGGAAAATTTTCCAGAGATGAGAGAAGCCAGAGTGCACACCTGAGTGTTTGTCCATGTCTGAAGAGCTCTCATGGCAGGAATGTCGTTTTGTCACCATGGAGGGAGTGGCAAGGAGGTCAATTTGGACTTGATAGTAAGAAAAGTAGTAGCGCTGCAGATGTCAGCAAAGGTCAGATTGTTCTTTAGGCTCTATAAAGATCGCCTGGGGCAACGATTCCCTGGGTTTTGAAAAATCCACTTGTCTTCCAGAGTATCACAACGTCTCTGCCTTTGCAGGGAAGAGCGCTCGCTTTGCACACCTCGGAGTCTCCTTCCAAACCTGGAGTCCGTGTATCGAGCAAGTCCTTTGTTTCCAACAAGAGCAGGAAATAGGCCGGAGATTTCTACACATGTGAACTCTGCTCAAAGGCACATCTGTGGACGTGTCTATGCTGACAGACAGGCAAGCTCCAGCACAGTTGTGTCACCAGTACTCGGCTCTTCAGTAAGGCATGGAGATAAACCATCTCAAAGCTCTAATCTTAGCATGCATGCCAGAATCTAGAAGTTAAAAACCATGTCCTTCCCCCTGGAATGTGGCTCCCACTTAATGGAAATGAGACACTTTCCCTCCAAATAGCTCAGGAAGCTCACACTTTGATATTATACCCTGACTCCAAACGTGTAGTGATGATCTATTTGAACAACACAAAAGTGCAGCCAGGCTCAGAAACAAGCAACATCTTAATGAATCAGGAACAGACCCAGAACTGCAGTTCCAAAACATACGGAGCTCTGAAATCACTGATTTGGAAGATCCTGACCCAAACCAAGGCAGAGGTGAACCCAGAGGTGAAGTCCTCTGGAATAACAGGGGGCTTTGCAAGGAGGCTCACTGATGAAAGCAAGGGACAGATTCCCCCCAGTATTGTCTCCCACACAAGTACCACTTGAGAAAGAGGACAGAAAGAACTATTCCCAAGTGCTCAAGAAGGCTTACAAAAACAAACCCAGTCCCAAGAGCAGGAACCAAGCAAGGTATGAATACTTCCCTGATTATACAATTGGACCAGAAGCAAAACCCACCATTATAGAATCTGTTCCCAGCAGGGATTAGGATTACATGTAGCAACAATGTAACCACTCAGAGGGGAATGCACATTCACAGGAGGACAGAGAAAGAAAAAGACAAATAAAATCTCCCCTCTAAATGAAGCCATAAATCAACATTCCAAACCATGTAGAGAAATAGAACGCTAAGAAAGAAAGCAAACAAGAGGAGAAAAATCAATCCATATCCCTTTATTGAAGTGCAAAGAAAAGTTTGTTTAGGTAGATTAATGAAAGAATGGCATCCTTTAAATGAGTTAAAATCTATGGTGAAAAGACAAAAATGAAATAAGAAAATGACAGGAAAATGAATCAATGAGAAATTTTTAGAAATGAAAATTATGGTAGTGGATATAAATGAATTTTTCAATCAATAAATGAGATAAACTCCATCCTGAAAACAGAGATGAAAACAAAATAGCAAAAGAGAAGATGGTACTGAAAGTTTACCCGGAGGCTGCATAGAGAGAAAAAGATACACGAAAGACTCATTAAGAAAAACGGAGTAAATTGTGAGGCACAAACAGAGATTAAATGAGAACTCCAAAAGAAAATGGCACAGAAACAATATTTGGAAGCTAAACATTTTCCATAATTAGAGAAAGACAGAAATCCTGAGAACAAAGTGTTCTCCACTTATCAGAGGGAGAAAAAAATAAAAATAAATCTATACCTAGACTTATCAGAGTAAAACTACAAAACATTAAAGGTAATAAGAAGAATCTTAACATCTATTTTCGGGAAAAAAGCTCTCAAATTTAGATTGACAGCAAGAACCTCATAGTCAAAACTAGATACCAGAAGAGGTCAAAGAAACATATTTAAAATGCAGAAGGAAAAAGACCTCTGCCATATTTATATCAAGCTAAACTATTGTTCTGGCTTTAAACAGGCAAAAGAAAGTCACATTTCAGACATGTGAAATTGAAACCAGATGAAAAATAGGATATATAAGAAACAGCTGTGAGCATAGAAAATGAAACAGATAAGATAGACATTAAAATATTTAATCTATGGCATAAAAATATTGCCCCATTATCCTGAAATGAAATTTCTAGATAATCTTTCTTATACACATAATCTCAAAAATAACAATGCAGGCAAATTTTCAGGTGACAAGTGATCAGGGCAGGAGGAAGGAGAAATCTCGGCTTATGAGGAGTGTGAATTAGGAGTGCACAGTCAAAGGCAAGGCACCAGTGACTGAGAGATTGGTTACACACAGGGTGATTGAGAAAGTAAGTAAATAAATTAAGAACATGCAAGCCAGGTTTTGCTTTTTGGCGAACACAAGTACAAATATGGAAAGAAGAAGGCTAAAATAAATTACATGGTATTGGATTGGCTTAGTGGTACTGATGTGAACTTGCGATTTCTAAAAGAGAGCTAAATATACATGTACATAGATGTAGACAGATCTATGCTGGGACCCGTAGATATAGATATTCCAGCTCTGTCTGCTGAGAAGACTTAGAAGACAAACAAATAGCAATGAACACACCCAGCACATATCTTGGTTTCTCAAGAGAGTCAGAGATTCCTAGAGTCAGGGCCAGGCTAGGAACTACAAAAGCCTGGATCATCTTATGCTCTTATGCTTTAATGATAGGAACATGTCCAAAAGATACAGGATCCAACTTAGCAGATGTTCCATGAGTCGAATCAAGGGCAACTTGAGCATCAGAATAAATGATGATGGTAAGGGATGATAGCCCATCAAACAAAATAGGAACCCATGAATCTATATATACATATACATACATATATGGGTAATTCATACGAGCATATACACATATAAGTCCTATCTCACAGTAGAATGCCAACTCATAAAAGTAGAAAGAATAAGGATATTAGAAAATTGCCATTTGACAATTGATTCAGACTAAAATCAGCAGATAACTCTAGGCTCTAGGGTGAAGGTTTGATAAGGTCCTTATGTATAGTCTCAAAGTATCTCCTCTTAAAAGCATAATCTAATTAATTTTACAATGGAGAAGTCTAACAGCCACCGCCTGAACTAAATGCTAAGGATTCACTGTTTTATCTTCATCATTAATTGGAATGCCAACATCATGTGTCTTCTGAAATCAGGCACTGAGAAGAAACATAGCATCACTTCTGTGACATTCCTGACCAAAAAAAATTAACATGACCTGAATCTGTAGACGAGGAACCCTCAGACAATACCAGACTGTGGAACAAGCTACCCGGTAACTGACTCTTGCTCTTAAAAAATGTCAAGGTGTGAAAGACAAGGAGAACTAAGGAACTGAGAATTGCCACATGGCGAAGATACTAGAAAGATATGACAGCTAACAGGGATTCTGAATGGACCCCTGTACCTAGAAAGAACATGCCTGGGACAAGCAGTAGAATCTGTAGTACACATGCCGTATATATAGTATATGTGTATGTGTGTGTATATATGTATATGATATCAGTGCTGATTTCCTGATTGCAGGCCGTAAGGAGTGGCTTTGAAGAGCAGTGCTCTTGCCTTTTAGAGAACATCTACTGAAGGACTTAGAGACAATGAAGCATGGTTTACTGTGGGGTATTAGGTGCTGGTGCCTAGTCTGAATTAATAAAGAAAAAAGAAATGTGTGTGTGTATATACATATATATATATATGTATATATATATATATATATATATATATAATACGGTATTTCAAGAGAATGATCAAGAATGACAATGGGGAAAATGCAAAAAGTTTGCACAGCACCTGACTGAAAAAGAAAACATTTAGAAGGAAGTTGAATTTTAGATCAATTGATCAATAGATAAATTACCAACAGAGAACAACTGTCAGCAAATTGACCTTGAACCAAGTCATGTGACTGTCTCAGAAGAGAAGCTGATAATGAAAGCTGGAAGCCCATGCTGCCGCTGCCCGAGCTGAGGCAAATGGACCAGGGTTTTCTTCATGCCAGGTACTGACTGTCCCGAAGTTTTGCTTCAGTGCTTCTGAGCAGAGCCCTGTGAGAACCAATGCTCCCTTACTGTAAACAGCTTTAGAAATGTTGCTTGACTATCCCGAAGAGAAAATCATGAATAATCTCTTCTACCCACATAGTTTTTCAAAGAAGGAATCTGTTTTCCTGACTCTAAGCAAATGGAGAGACTGAAGGAAATAATTTGCAGTAACATACATATCTGAATAGGTAAGTGATTCTAACTATGCTGGAAGACAATAATGTCATCAGACACTCACAGCTATTTTTGAAAGAACCATCATGAATGTGATACCCAAAAGTATAGGCTGATTCACGTGGTTTATAGGTGTGACTCAGATGATCTGAGTAGTGATTCTATCAGTGAGTTTATTTTTCAAAATGGTCAACAACACTTGGCAAAAGTTCTGAGCAAAACAAAGTACAACCTCAGCTCATTTCACAATTAAACTGCATTCTTGAGGAAAAGAAAGGATCCATTTAAAACAGATAAAGATAATTACCTACATAATGCACTAACTATAACATATTGGTGAAATACATGAGGAACATGTATAAAAGAACACATTTTTCAATCTACCAATGCTGAAGGGGATGACTAGAAGACAGGATGAAGTAGCCAGATGCTTGTGTCTTCACATGGACTCACCGTCAATAAAACAGCTACGAGCCCAGATTGCGAAAAGGTATGTACAGCAAGTCCTATAACATGAGAGGTGTTGCCATTGGTGATAATGATTTTCCAAGATCAGAATGATGTGAACATTTCTTGGCAAATTTCTGAACATAATAAAACACAATCTTATCTCAATTTACACAGTAGATATAGTCCCTGGAAAAGTCAGCAAATCAGAATTATGTCCAAAAAACACTGTGTGATACCTAGAACAGTTAAGATTTAGGCTCAGCGAATGAGCAAAAGGGTTTGCACCAACATCAACATCCACTGGAGATTACAGTAGAAAGTGGGACAAGCCCTCATGTCTGGGCACCTACACCACCTATTTATTCAGCCAGAGGGGCCTCACACTTTCCCAAATGCCCGCTCAGAGGGGGAAATTCTCTGGGACTCAAAGGGGCTCCAAACAGCAACAGCCAACTGAGTGGAAACAGAATCACGAGCACCGTCCACAGATGAGGCCCTCTGAGTGATAACATTCAATCGTGTTGCCACAGACACCAATGCTAAAGGAGGATGGACGTTTTTGCTCAAGCCCTTGTTTCCAACCCTTCTGCAATAATGCACCTGCCCCGGCAACTGAGAGAGCTCTGAGTGGATGAGCGGGCCACTTTTCCGATTTGCTATAACAAACAATACAGATGTTGTCTGGAAAAAGGTCAACGAGAGCAAGTCATGCCAAGTGTAAATAAAAAAGGGAACATGCCCTTAGCTGCACAGCTAGAAATGGGCAAGTGTCACCGCTGGGAAGCACAGCCAGTTTCAAAGGCCACCTTTTGGCAGCTGTCGCGGTCACTTCTCTGCTATTTAGCTGCATCCACTTTCTGAGCTTTGAGCATCAATGAGTCTGCTGGCTTGCTGGAAAGAAGTCTCTAGAAACTGTCTTCCTGCTTCCTCCTCAGGTGTAGCCATGAATAAAAACAAAACATGACAGGACTCCTCAATGCAGAAGTGGGGGCGGAGGGAGAGCCTTCTGGAATGTTCCCTAACGTGGCTTCACTAGAGGAAGTGGACAGAGACACAGGTCTGGAAACATAATCAACAGCCAGTCATGGTTTCTTTCATCTTTGTCTGCTGAGCTGGATGCAAAACCCAGAGCACCTGTCATATTGTCAGTGTTCAGGAGTATGATTGTTATTATTTCTGTTAGTTATTGGTTGTGGACAAATGAAAAATCATTTCCTGGGCCTCCACACTCAGTATTTACATGAGGATACTAGGTCCGTGAATGTGAAGGTTTTATTCACCTGATAAACCATCTATTGTCAATCTTTCCACATCTTTTACGGAATTTTTTTAAATGCAGCAAACCCACAGCAATTTAAGCAATTGAGTGCACTAAATAGAAGTAATTTCCCAAAGATAGAGCCAAACAGATTATGCACATGAACAAAAGACCACAAACTGGATACCCCTTAGAAGGGAGTCTCTCTTCTTTTCCACACTCAGATCCAACAAAAATACTGTTCATTCAATTGGCCTCTCTTCTTTCTTGTTTTCCAAGGATCCTGTAACACGTAGGGGCTCATGAGGTCCATGGAAAAGGTCTCCAAACAAAGCTTCTTTTGCCTGAGCCCCTGGGGTAGCTCAGCCTCCCTTGAGGTTGTGTCAGAGACACCTGCCTCTCACACCAACCAGAAACTAGTAACTGATCTAAATTTCATTCTCCGAGTAAATCTGCTCTTCCCCATCGAGTGGCCCTGCTAACACCGATGGTGCGTGGGGCTGCTGTATCTTCCACATCCTTCAAACGGCTGGAGTCACTGAGCACACAGATCTCCTGCTTTATTTATCAGAAAGGAATGTTTATTTGCAGCAAATGCATCTTTTGCAGCAAATGCCTGTTTTCTCTGGACCAGAGCCCCAGAAATTGTAAGATACGTTCAAAAGACATTCAACAAAGGCATGCCTGAGACTCGCGACAGTGATGCCAAACAGATGGACCCCTGTTTTCTCTATCCCTGGCTCCTGGTACCCAACATAAACACAAATTTTCCTTTTCCTTCTTTTTTCTGATTTCTGCTTGCAGCTAGACCAGTTAGGCCTGTGAAGGAACACAGAGCTGGACTAGTCATGATTCTACTCAAGGGGTCAACTTTTCAGACTGACAGCCCCCCTGGCCAGCTAGCAAACATGTGGGGCTGTTTCTTCTCACTCTGGGAGTATGTGTGTGTGTGTGTGTGTGTGTGTGGACTTGTGTGTACATGTGTGTATACATGTGTGTATGTGTACTTATGTGTACATGTGTTTCCCTAGACTTGAGGGCAGAAATGTCTTGTAAAAATCCATCTTTTCCCCCATGCTCTCAGAACAAGGAACGACACACATTAGCAACCTAAGTCATGTTGAACAAAGGAATGAATGAAATAAAGCACTCCTGGCTCTTTTCCCAACTCTGAAAAAATAACTCCAAGCATATGTCCTCCCAGCATATTTGCTGAAATGTCTCCATGAGATTCAGATGCTCGCTGCTGAGCCCACAGCCCCGTGGCCCTCTCTCCTGGAGCTGCACAGGAAGAAACCAGGTGTGCTCACCATCTCTTCCTGAACCAGGAAACCAGGAGAACAGTCTCCACAGACGTGTTAACTGACCCCGAGGGAAGGAGGAGGAATTACTGGAGTCATGCCAATTTTGAAAAAGCAGACCACAAATGCAAAAATTCTCCCAGCTTCCCAGCGTGCCTCTGGGACTTGGCAGAGGGCAGAGTTCCGCAGCCCATACAAACCCACAACCACGTGAAGCACCAGGATATGAGGAGCACTGAGACAGCAGTCACGCCAACCTAGAACCTTTGAGTCCTGAGGAGACTGGCAGCCGTGTCTGGAACAAGTGTGACCCACCCCATTTGCTCACACCTGAAGTCACCTAAATCTTCTTGTCATGAAGAGATAAATCCGCGGCCAACTGAGAATTAACCTCCACGGAGGAGGGCCCCTGGTGCTGTGCAATATCAGAACAAAGCCAGAGACACTCTTCTGGACATCCGTCTCCACCACTGAGCTCACCTACAATTTCCCCAAAGAGGAAAGTCCTTGGACTTCTAGGTGTTCAGAGGTCTCAAGGAAGGGTCTTAATTTCCAGAAATCCAGAGACAGGAGAAAGAGTGGACACTCTAAGGCAACCGAGAGTCAACCAGCAAGCTGATAAATGAAGGAAAATGATTCCTGAAAGTACGAAATGTAATAAAACATTTATTAGTTAATTAAGTATGAGGATTCAAACCCAGTACAGCCAGACAGATGGTCTGTGGGGGCTGCCCACCGCGATGGTACTGGGTGGCCTTTTGTAATAATGGCCCTTGAGTAGATGGTCTATTTTGCAACTACCTAGTACAAAAGAGGTGTGTGTTCAGGCTCTTGGCACTGAAGGAGGCAAGTAAAGGGGTTTAAGTGATAGTACCACAGGGGCCTCAGAGTATTCAGGAAAGCTGTTCTCCTCTCTTTCTCCAGGCGGAGACCATTCTTATATGGTCTTTTCACACAGTTAGTCACTATTTGTCCTGACTTCCACTTGTGCAAGTTTCTCTCACAGAGAGAGGCTCCCAGGAAGGGTTTTTAGCTACAAAGTCAAGTTCTTCTCTTTGACTCACCTGTCTACCAAGCACGCATATGTCTACATTCTAGTGATGAACTCAAATTGGACTCAACTCTGATTCTATGATACATTGTCGTGCTGTCTTCACTATTGGCACTGACCTGCAGTCCTAAAAAGTAGGAATACAGTAGATACAAAACCATCCTAGTATAAGCCAATGTAAGCAACTGGCTCGATTAACATGAAACGTGTCTCAGTCGCTGTTAACAATGAGACTGTCAAGTCAAGTCTGCTATTGAGTTTATGCCAAATGACTGATTAGGAGTGGGATTTAAAGGGTGGTGGGGAAGGCTGGAAATGAAGAACAGTAGACAGTCTGATGTTTCTGTATCTCTGGGGAAACACACCCAACTCAGCAATAGAACAGTGCCATCAAGATTAGTGCTTTTCTCCCACAGGCCAGAGCCAGGTGTGTTAGAAACAGGTACCAAAGAATGACTGTCTCCTGAAGCACAACTGCTAAGACCAGCCCAGTGAGACCAGAGGTGCCCTGAAGAAAACTCAGCAACCAGACATTCAAGAAAACCCTGGAAAAACAGAAGAAATGGTACACAATGCTTGGAATTGACATCAAATTCCAATATTGAAAAACAGAACTGACATGAAATGGGAGAATGCCATTGACACCATGACTAGACTGAGATCTCCCAGAGTTGGTCAGGCCAAGATAATAATGATAATGAGACCAACTCTCATGCAAGAAGGGGTGTATAATCACGTATGTGCAGTGTCTCTCATTGTGCACACGTACATAGTGCCTGAGTAGTATATGGACTAGTGAATGAATCTGCTGAAAAAAAGAATTCCATTCTTGAGCTCTTAAGTGTCGCTAACTCCTCTACAACTAAACCACCAAGTCCCCAGAAATATTTGACTAGTCCTCACATAGCTGCCTGTTGGCAAAGGAGGGACGAGTGACCCTATACCATGAAGGAAGCCGTGTGCATTATTTAATGAAATGCAAACTATGGTGTCATCGCTAAAACACAATTGTCTTAAACTTCAATGCCCTGGATACATGTGTCCACCAGAGAACTGTCTATGCATGAAAATATCTCACCAGTGCCTCCTATTGCTGGTTCCAGTTGTTTGGTTTTATATGATTACTTCTACTGAATCCTCTATGCCATGACCTCAAAAAGCGAACCCTCTCCCAAGAAGCTGATGGGCCCCTCATGCAAAGAGACTGTGTGGTGAGCCCCTCACAAGTCCACCAAGCTTACAGGTAAGTTTGATTTCTCTTGGTGAGCACAGATGGACTCAATCTATGGCCCACCACACCACCCTCACTAGGGCTCACTGAATTCAGATTTGGGGCACAGGAACAAGGGAGAGATGAGGTGTCGTGGGGAAACGAAAGCCACCACAGAACGAAGGAGGAGGAGGAGCTTCTGTCCTATGGGAAATTCACAGAGCAGCTCGGGGGAGGGGGGGGGAAGTACACCCCTGACACTTAAATGCTCCATTGTTGAGTTTAAGGGATTCTTTCCCTGGTTGTAGAGTCAAGTCATTTGAGAGAATTTAGCAAACACCTGTATAATACTATCAGTTCCATCCCAAGAGATTTTAGTTAATCAGTTCTGGGTACAATGCAGACAACAATACATGCTAAAAGCTCTCTGGATACTTCAAATGCGCATCCATGATATAGAACCATTTATTCTGACAGCAGAGCCTGTAAGAGCACAGATGAGAGGGCAGTCCCTGAGGGTAGGAGCAAACAGGAAAGGTTTCCCAGAAAAATAGCAGGGGCAGGAGAAAAGAACCTAAATCATAGGGAAGTAAGGGAAGAGGTCCGATGCTTGATCATAGAGGTCCTAAACACCTCTCCCAAGAGTACATACTTGATCTGATAGACAAGAGGAAGTGATGAGTTTCCTAAGCCGAAATGACGCACCTCCAGTCCCACAACCCTTTTCAATATACAGGGTTCTTTTCTATTCATGGTCTTATTATTTGATCCCTTCAACAACAATATGAGGTCGGCAACAGGGAAAATATAAACATATCAATTTTACCAATGAGGAGATGGAAACTCAGAGGGTTTGAGTGACTCGGTAAGAGTAGTGTTTACAGAAAATCAGTCCAGTGATTGCATGCAGTGTGAATTACAGTGTGGGAGAGAGAATTCCAGGGGGTTCCTGAGAGGGCTGAAGCCTTCTAATAAATGGTAGGAAATACCAGTCCATGGCATGGCAGAGGACTTGAGAAACACAGCAGAGAGGACGTAAGAGCCAACTTCCAGCTCTGTGTCTCTGTGTGTTGTGCACAGGGGCTCATCTTTAATGTGGTAGCTTAAAGTTGGAGTAACTGTGTCTGCATGAAGAATTAAGGAAGCTGAAGAACAGAGGACTTGGCTGCCAGCAAGGGGAATTGTCCTACACCAGTTGATTTTAAAGCTAGAAAAAGCTTTTTCTACTTTCCTGATGCTTCTTTCCAGATAGAGGAAACTCCTGTCTCTCCCCATCTCCCATCACATCACTTACTTGATTGATAGGTTTAAGCAACCAACTGAGGATGTTCAGCTGAACAGCATACCTTGTGAGTCCATGGAGAGTAGACCTTCTCCCCCAACTCTGACCTGGAAGATCTTTTCCCTCTGAAAAGTCCTGTCCTGTTCAGTACTACCCGGGCTGAGGGAATGACCAGGTCAGAGCTTAGAATTAACAAGTCCACTTGACTAACAGAACCATGCCCATGACCTCCATCTTAGCTGTTCTCAACAATGCATTTGAATCCTAGTTTTCACCTTCAGTTCACAACTTCTTCAGAGGTAGGGAAGACAAGAGGGGTCTGTGGGGAGTTTCCTCGAGCCCCAATAGTTAGCAATATGACTGAGGAAAGAAAGCAGAGATTCTTGGTATGACCCTCATCAAAGTGGCAGCTACAGGATGGCCATGCCAAGAAAGAGATTGGTGACAATCATTCAACAGAGCCTGGCAGCTTAATTAATCCACTCACATGCCTCTGGGGGGAAGCTACTGGACACCAAGCTCTGGAATCCACTTGGGGAAATGTCATCAGACCACAGAGCCCAAATTGTGCAGGCACCTTATTGAACTACAGAGTGTTGTCTCCAAAAATTTCCTTCATCCAAGCAGTCAAATATATGATTGGCAGGCTCTCTTCAGTGATTTTTTATAGACGCAAGTGAGTGAAGAAGCCAAGACAAATATTTTAATATTCCTTACCTTGCTAAATAGTCTAATAAGCCAGCTGATTACACAGTTTGCTTTAAAAGGCAAAGATGGTAAAAAAAAAAAAAAAAAAGAGATCACTTTCTTTTCTGAGGTAAGAGAATTTGTACTTGTAGCTCCTTCAATAAGGCTAAAGTTGATATCTTTGAGGAAGCAAGGGCCAATATTCATTCTCTGTTTTCCACAGGTTTAGGATTAAATGACTACGTGTAAAATGTATATGTCCTCTTTGAGGACCAACCTGTTCACAACTCTAAGTTGACTTGGATGATCTAGAGGCTTCAATACCAGCTCAACACAGAAATGTGTCCTCCGCACCTGAGGTCACAAACACACCTGCTGATACCATCACTCTTTACTACACTCTTAACCATACTCTTAGCTCACTTTCTTCCCTAAGGAAGATGTGGAATAAGTACACACCTACCTTTAGCTCAACATAGGGTTGTGATGTGATAGGCAGAAAAACAAGAAATTTCAATCTTGTATTGTGATTTTTTTAACAACTTCTATTTTTAACATTTCAGTAAATTGAACCCCAGTTTCTAAGCCCACATCAGTTGCTTACTTCAATAAACTTGACTGTGGATTCACTTGACACCTCTTTGTACCCTTGTCCCCTTTCCTTTTCCTTGGGGCAGTAGGAGGGGAGTTGGGGAGAGGCAACTCTGGATACCGGGATTTGGGCTGGAGTTAGTGCTCACTAGACATGTCTTCCCAGGAGACAGCTGCCAGAGCCTAAGTGACTGTACCCACTAAGGAGGAGAGTCCATAGGAAGTCTACCAAGCTACGTATGGGGGGCAATTATCCCACTTCCCTCTTCCATTCACATCAGGAGGCCCTAGAGAGAGACGTCTGTTCTATTTCAGGAATCGGGGAGGGAGCTGTTGCTACAAACCAGTAAGAAGGCCACATGGAGGAAATGAAGTCAGGAAGGAGACAGAGTTTGATCCAGGAGAGTAAGCATGTTGGCTCCTTGCTGTGATCAGAAGCTGTTGAAGTGTTTTGAGGAAAGTCATGGTCTTCTAAAAGTTGACTGTTCGCACACCAGTTGCTTTTCAGAGAACAGAACTGATTGTTCAGGGCCCAGAATGGAGGCTGGAAGCCCAGGCAGCAATCTCTCTTGCTTGTTCCTTCTTCTTATGCATCATCTTCCAGCTCAGTACAAGCTGTTCCAGGGCGGTTGCTCTGGTCTGTCTGGAAACCCCACTGTTGGGCTCCAAGGAAACTCTGAGAGACCAAAACAGCTCCCTACATCCTCCTCAACACTTTCCTTTCTTTTGTAACCCAACCGAACATGCCCACGTCACTGTTTACCACACGTCATACCCTTCCTTCAAATGCTCAATCCACTTCAGATGGTTCTAGGGAACTAGCTTACTAACCTCACCCTAAAGTGCAAGTGGCCAGTATAATTTTAACATATACCCTGCTCCTGGGACATTTCTTAGTGCCCATTCCAAAAGAATGGAAGACGCCTAGCAATGCCATTTCAGAAATCACAATGGACTTTGCTCAAAGAATTAGCAGAATGGTAGGCCCTTTATAAAAGTGCAAGAACGAAATGAAATTATAAATTTCATATTTCAAATTATTTCACATTAGATCATGAACATGGAATAGATCCAGTGCCCAGGGTGACAAAGTCCTACAAGGATATTTAATTGAGCCAACCCATTATAGAGATAAGGGAACAGAAGTTCCCAAATGGGAAGGCATTGGCAAAAACCCCACAGCACTGGTTTGTCCTAAATTCTGAAAATTGTAAACTACTTGGAGACTGGTTGGAATGATACAGATAAATTTTATCAACAATTATTATTTTGCTGATTATGCTCAGAGGCTTCTTTCTCCATTTCCTTCAACCTCTTCCTTTCTGTGCACTCTACATCATGTGGCTCAGAACCAACTTGACTTGGAAAGTCAGGTCCCTGGAACATGAATAGATACAGCGCTGCATGCCCTACAGGGAACCCAGTCCCCCTGAAAGAAGTGACCTCGCTTAGAGAAGCATAGATGGCCCTGAGCACTGTCTCCAACACAAGTCATTAAGCAGATCACCTGTGTCATGTTATCTGGAGACTTTTAAGAAAGCACAAATTGGTCAAAAGCAGCAGAGAATAAGAGGAAATCTCTTTACTTCCCATTCTCTGGGCTCTGGCACTGTGTGGGTACCAGCTCTTTGGAGGACACTTGTCATCTCGGAGAATTCTGCCCCACTAGTGTACTCAGAGAAGGAAGTATCCTATGGCTACAGTCTGAGTGATGATGACCACTGAAGCAGTAGATTAAATATTTCCATCATTCCATAAGCAGAAAATAAACTGCTCGATGAATGACAGGCGCTGCACAGATGCCACCTATTAAATAATTAAAATAAAGTAGAAATTAAAAATAAACAGTGGGAAATGATTTGAAACACACTCAACCAAAGGAAGCAGAAAGAGTAACTTGGGAATGAAGAAGTGAGTAAAATTAGATTTGAGTTATTTCTAAATTCAATTGCATCTAGATTAACTGGCTGTCTTTCTCCCATTGTCAGCATGAAATAAACAATATCTCAAACTGAGAAATTCTAGAAGCAACTGTAATACTAATGCAATAGCCATGTAGCCTCCTTCTGATGGGCAGGCAGGTGCCCAGATTTTGCTGATGAGACCAAGATGGGCAGGAATAAAATGACAGGTAATGGGAGAAAAATGAAAATAGAATTTGTAGTGGTCAGCAAACAATCACAGAATCTTAGTAACACAATAAAAATTTCCTTCCCTCATATCTGGGCGTAGGTGAGAATTTGCTGATCTAGACTGGCTTGTCTAGGTGACTACTTCAAGCTTCACATCAGGTTGGCAATGACATATTCAGCTGAAGTTTGAACTCTGGTCTGTTCCACATGTGTTTAGTCTGGGAGGCAGGGTGAAATGGCAGCTACTTCCCAGAGGAAGTTTGTTTGATGATAATGACAGAAATTTTAAGCAGGTGAGGAGAAACACACAATTTCTGAAGCTTCTACTTCAATCAGGACACAACCTCTCCTATCTGCATCCTACTAGTCAGCACAAGTCCCAAGTCAAGCCCTATCTCAAGGCACAGGAAAATACACTCCAGTCATTCTATGAACTGGAAAGGAGGTAGATTCTGATTCTAAGGCAGGAGATCAGGAAGAGCAGCAAACAATGATTCACTCTACCATGGGTTTTATGTATAATGGTATTTTTCAAAGCAAGTTGTCTCTGGGGTACTTCAAAATGGTGCTCTAGGCCAGACTTTGGTAAACAATGATGCACAGGTCAAATTCAACCTGCATCCTGTTTTTGTGTGTCCTGGAAAGTAAGAATGGTTTCATGGCTTTGAAAAATGGGGAAAAAAAACAGTCAAAAGAAAAAAGACACTTTGTGGCACATTAAAATTATATGACATTCAAATATCAGTGTCTATAAATAAAGTTTCATTCTAACGTAGCCACACTCATTTATTTATGCATTGTCTATGCTCCTTTTGCACTATAATGCAAGAGTTAGTATTTGCAACAAAGATCATGTGGTCTTCAGAGTCAAAAATATTCATTATAAGACCCTTTAAAGAAAAATGTGTTGGTGTACCCTGGTAGCCTTGTGGTTAAGTCTGCTGCCCCTGGTCAGTGCAATCTACATACATCCCAAGGAAGCAGGTCCTCAAAATGGGACCACAGGCAACAACAGTGATGAACAATTAAATAACATGCCTCTTCCTCCTCTGTTTTCCTGCATGCCTATCTATTTGTCTTCATTCCTGCCTGCAACTTTCACTCAAAATGAAACAAAAAGTTTGCTGACCTTGCCATCGTCCAATGGAAAAATAATATGGGCCACATGTATAATTTTACATTTTCTAAACAGGCACAGTGAACAGTAAAATAAACAGGTGAAAATAATTGCAACAATGCATCTAATTAACCACATGCATCCAAAATAATACAGTTTAAAAAATATTAATGAACTTTTTTACATTCTTTTTTTATACTGAATCTCTAAAGCTTGTGTACTTGGAGTATATCTCATTTCAGACAAATCCCATTTCAAGTGCTCAATAGCCATCTGTAGCTGCTGGAGAACATATAAAAAGCAAAAATATACACCATTTTTATCTCTCCTTTAAGAAGCACAATCCTGTTTTCCCTCCAAATCTCTTCTTAAATCAACTGATTCCAAATAATCTCTTAGCTGGAACAACTACAGAATGTATCACTAAAGCCAACATTATGTTATCTTCTGTCTTGAAAAAAGCCCTACTCATAGCAGATGTTCAAAATATGTTTGTTGGATAAATAAGTACATGAATGAATGAGGCACTTGATCTGATCACGTTTCTGAAGTCATTCTTTGACTGTTCCCCAGGTTGTATACTGTCCCTCCAGATAAGCAGTTTGCTCCATAAGCCTGAACAGCAGGTATCCCCTCTTAGACCAGTCCTCCTGCAGGTAACAGCTATAAACTATTGGGGGAGATATTTTTCAATGGGGGCATCAAATTGTCAAAAGCAAGAAGAAACTTGAGGGGAGAGTAAACTGAAGAAGGCACTGACTGGCACCTCCTCATGTTGCGTTTTTTTCTTAACTCAAGGCAGACTTCAGTCAGCTGTAAGTGAAGTAGCTAAAACTGGGTAGAAATCCCAGTCATACTGGTTTGTAGAACCAGAGGAACGAATTCAGTGTGCTTTTAACTGCCAGAAAGGGGTGGGAGTGTAATCATAAGAGGGAATAAGCCAACGATGGGGGACCTATTTTCTGCATATAAACTTGCCCAAATCTCTATTTCTGGAACAGCACACATGTGGAACAGACATGAAGAAACCCAACTGAGACTGAAAACTTGAGCAGAGAATTTTCCTGCTGCCTACAATAGAGTTTCAAGTTTTAATCCAGCCAAATTAAACTTTCTGCTAACAACAAAAATGCTTTTATGAGGAGTGTAACAGAATAAACCAAAGTGCCTGCAATTTATCATTTAGAATACTTTGAATATAATTCTAACTAGCTAGATAGATAAAAAGCAGCAAAATGCTTCTCTGACTGACCCTGAAATAACCCAGATGTTGACATTTTTAAAAAAGCAATTTTAAATAAGATGGTGCAATAATGCTGAAGGACATAAAGAAAAAAATGTTTGCCAAATAAATAAAAACATGAAAATTTCATCAGAGGAACAGAAACTATAAAAAGAACCAAATGAAATTATACAAGTGATAACCAAAATTACCTGGAACAAAATATTCACTGAGTGGTAATCACATAATTATCTATATAGAAAATTCTACAGAATCTGCAACAAAGCTGCATAATATGTGGGGTTTTCAAGGCTGCAGAATACATGACAATATAAAAATATCAATTATATTACTAGAAATAAGTAATCAGAAATTTTTAAAAAATTAAATAATGACATTTGCCATAGCAACCAAAGCTATAAAAAATTACAAATAAATACAACAAAATATGCAGTGACTAAAAACTCCAAGACATGGGTGAGAGAAGTTGAAGATCACTTAAGATGAAAAAACAAACTATTTCATGCGTAGAAAGATTCAATATTGTTAAGATGATAGTTCTCTCCAAACTGAACTATAAATTCAACACAATCCCTACTCAAAATTGCAGTGGCCTCTTTTTGTAGAAATTGATGAGATTATCAATTTTTAAGTATCTGTGGAAATGTAAAGAACGTAGAATTCAAAATATTAAAAGGAACATAGTTGAAGGACTTATATTACCTGACTTCAAGATTTACTATAAGGCTATAATAATCAAAATCATGAAATATTAGCATAAAGATAGACAAATAGATGCACAGATGAGAATGGAATCTAGAAATAGGCCCACACATAAATTTTTTATTGGTTTCGACAAACATTTAAAGAGAATTCAGTGAAGAAAACACAGCAATTTTAACAAGCACTGTTGGAACAATTGGATCCCCATCTGCATATATAAATAAATAAATTTCAAGTCATCAATCTTAGGTATTGAAATTACATGGATTGTGTCATGTATACAAATTTACTCAGAAGAGATTATAAGCATAAGTGCAAATTTAAAATACTCCTAGGGAAAAAAGTATAAAAGAAAATCCATTTTTATCTTAGATTGAGCAAACATACCTTAGATGTGACACTAAAATAAGAATCCATAAAGAAAACGAATAACAAATTAGACCTAATCAAAATATAAAACTCCTGTCTTTCAAAGACACTGCTAAGAGAATTTAAAGATAAATAATAGGGTAGGCAAAAATATTTTCAATATACACTATGATAAAGAACATATCAGAATATACAAAGCACTATCAAAACTCAATAATAAAAAATCAAACAACTGAATGAAAAATGACAAATGACTTCTAAAGGCAATTCATCATGGAAGACATTAGACACACTAGAATATGAAAAGATCATCAATATCATAAGTTTTTAGAGTGATGCAAATTTAAATCACAATGAGATACCATTACATACTAATTGGAATGATTACATTAAAAATAATGACCCCCTATATGATGTTGGTAAAAATGTAGAGAAATTGGAATCCTCATTGACTGCTGAGCAGTGGAAAAATGGTCCAACCCTTTTGAAGAAGTTTGCTGTTTCTTAAAGTTAAACATACACCCACCATACTGATTCAATGATTCTAACTCTAGACATTTATACAGGAGAAATTAAAGCATATGCTCATCCAAAGACTTGTATGTGAATGTTTATATAAATTATATTGGGAATAATCGAAACTACAAACCAACAGCATATTCCACAGGTGAATGCATTAACAGTACAGCCTAGTTCTGTAATACAGTGCTATAATGTAACAGAAATACTGTATTGAAACACACTTCATGACTGAATCCCATAACAATTGTCTGGGTGAAAGATGCAGACAATAAAAAATGCCTACACAAGACAGTGGTGCACCATCTTTAAAGTCCTAAAGGGAAAAAATGTACTATCAACTCAGAATTCTATACCCAGCAAAAATGGCCTTCAAGAATAAGAGCAAAATAAAAAAATTATAGATGGCCAAAAGGTAACTTAAATACTTCATGTACTTTTACATAAAATAGTTGAATAGCAACTTTGTCCTTTGTGAAAAAGTAGGAATGTTATATCTCAGTCTATAGAGCAAAATTTCGGCCTTAGAACTATTAACCCTTGTGAGAGGGCTGAGCTTCCCTATGTACTGCTGGACATTCAGCAACATCCCTGGCCTCTACTCAGAACATGCCAGTAATACCTCTCCAGTTATTTCAATCAAAGATATCTGCAGACATTATCAAATACCTCCAGAGAATAAAATTCCCCCTGCTCGATAACCACACACACACACTAAAAAATAATATAAGTGGAATAAATAAAAAGCTAGTGAAATAAACCAAAACAGCATTCTGTATGTTTTGTACATTTTTGCTTAACAAAATAACATGTGGAAGGAAAAACAAAAACAAAAATAAAATGAGACAAACATAATCCAAAGAGGAAAATGTCAGGTGTAAATCCAACTATGTCAATAATGAAATCAAATTTATATAAATTAGATACTTCGGTACCTATATAATTCTGCTGTGCCTCAGAATTTTGTAGGAAGCTTTTGAACAAGACTTGTACTTTGGCCTCACCACTCACAATTTTGATTTGGTTGGTCTGGAAACAATCCCCAAGCATCATTTTGAAAGCTACCTCGTGATAGTAACATGGATGCACTTATTGCTGTATCATCTCATATAATGAACTGAAGGCAAATCCGACTGTAAAGTCATGTTGTCACGTGGGGTATATGTTTTGGAGTTTTCAGTATACATCTCTGCTTCACACTGTCTCCTTCATCCTATTCATGGGCAGTTGTGGTTTTGCATGCAAGTAGTTTTATATCTTTCACATGAAGAGCTATTCTGTTACGATCACAATTTTCACAATAAAGATCCTCTGAGAGATCCCCTCCTATCATCCCCAGTTCTCTTATCCCGTTTTATGTGAAGAATACAGTAACCAGTCACTAAAGTTGCTCAAATTCCACCAATCTGTAGGACTAAAATCATAAAGAACTCTGCTGTGGAAATATTTTCTCCTTAATCTGAACCAAGTTTCTGTTCTCTGTTCTCCAGACATTCCCTTCACATTTCCTTATTTTTCTAGAGAGTCCATTCAAGATCCAGTGCAAATATCAATGGTATTAGGGACTTCTTTGTCTCTATTCTGAATCACTGCCACTTTTTCCCAATCTCTGAACCTAGGACATTTCTTTTCATCACATGACACATCACAGCTTAACATCATTTATTTCCTTATCAATCTTTCTCACTCATTATACTATGAGCTGTACCAAAACTTGAACCTGATTAAGTTCCTTTTGGCCTCCCCAGTGCCAAGCCCTATAGTAAATGCCCAATATATGTGTCTTGCATGGAGGAAGGAGATTTCTTACCCCTGGAATTTAAAGACCTAAAAATTACTATAAAATTCTTTGGACTCAGACGTGAGCTGTCTGTAATGCTTGCAAGATTGGAGTTTTGGATCATAATAACAGCATTTCCTATTTCTCTAACATTTACAACTTACGCAGCACTTAATGTAATCTTACTTAATCCTTCTGACAACTCAATTATACACTATTACCCAAATATTACGGATGAGAAATACAATGACCAAAAATGTTCACTTGTCAAAGATCTCTAGTACTTGACCGAAAATGAACAGAACCTCTATCTGAACCTAGGTCTTCCTAGGTCTTCCATTTAAGATTTATTTTGAAAAAACAAACCCTGACGATAAATTAAACTCACTCTCCTCAAGTGGGTGGAGCACTTGTGCTTCAACCACAAACATGTCTGCTACATGAGAACTGAACCCTCCACCTAAGTCTGCCAGGTGCAGGGGATGTGGAGACTTCCAGAGGCCCAGACACCACTAGATGCCGGTCTAAACCCAAGGTCCCAGCCTAACACCTGACTCCCATGCACTGGGATCTGTCCTCAGGGCCAGCTGTGCAGTGACTGCTAATTTTCCTCTGCTTCCCTCTGTCACTCAGCTCTGTACCTGATATGGTTTCAAGGGAGGCCTTATGGAAGAAGGAATATGAGAGGAGCTTTCCTGGATGGTTGAGCGGCTACACAGAGACTAATGCATAAAGTGTTTCATACGAAAAGAAAGAACCTATAAAACAAAATTGCCAATGCAGAAGAATCCATAGTTTGCTTCCTGGGTTTATAGAGATGGGAACATGTGGAACTCATAGGGATTAAATAAGCCCCCTCAGCACACCACCTCTTCTTTCTTTCTAACGGCATCTTCCAGTCACCTCAGACAGGACCCAAAACATGACTCTCCATCAGGCAGATAGCTTCGGGGACAAGAAGGATGTTGATGAAAAGTCAGAAAAAATCTCTGAGATCATCAGTCAGCCTCACTCTACGGCCTAGCAAAAAGCCTGACCCAGTCCCTTGAGTGAGTGATCTGTCCCAGAAGAGAGCCCCAACACTTCATCTTGAAAGGACAAGTCGTTTTAGGGAAACGGCTGTCTTGACCATGCAAACTGCCTTCATCAGAATTACTGTGAGTGATTTTAAAAAAATATTTTGTCTTCCATTTCTTTTGTGGTAACTCATATTCCCTAAGTATGAACTGGGTCATTAAAAGAACATAATTCTCAGATTTCAGAAACGTTAAATCAAAATTATCCAGGGAGGGAGTCGGGGAAATCAGTCTTTTAAAAAAACTTTCCTAGCGTTTCTACTGCAAGGCTTACTGAGAACCTCTTTTCCAGTTCAAGTCTCCATTTGGCCTGTCTGTCTGTCTGTCTCCCCCTGAACTCATCAGCCCACTGAAGCCATGGAAATCTCCAGCACTTCTCCTCAAGACACCTGCTCAATGTCTGGAAAATAAGTCATCATATTCCCCTAAGTTTTTCTTTTTAAGACTAAAAGAAACATCACAGCAAAATGATTTGCCTGCTAAAGAGCCTCCAGAAATTAACCTTGCTTCAGAGATGCTTTTATTATTATTCAGAAACAAATTATTAAAAGCGTAGGGAAAATTCAAGCTGATTTGTTTCACCTATGTATTAACGTTTCAAAAATGCTGAGAAAAGTGTTTTCTGAGATTCGTTTTGTTTTGGCAAGCCTCCCTGTGGATAATCAAAGAAGTGGTTCAGGCAAACTCATGAATTGTCCCCAGGTCAGGCCACTGGTAGTTTGGAGTCCTAGCTCTTCCCAGTAGGGAAGACCAGGGATGAGGCTCCATGTTTCAGACGCAGCCTCCACGCAGAGCCAGAGATGATGGGGAAGGTCAGGTGCCAGCTCCAGCAGGCTTGAGTCTGGACCTGGGAAAAAGGACCACCCATCAATTCATGTCCTGGGAGCCTAACCAAAGTCGGGGTGGAAGGCTGAGAAGGAAAGTCAGAGTAGACTGTGCAGAGCTCATCCCTCAATCTGAGCCTTGGCATGTGAGAATTATCTAGTCCAGGGAAGGGAAGATTTGAAAGATGTACTTACCTGAGTACAGTGGTACCACATTAAACACAGGTGCTACACCTTTGAGTGAATTTGTCACTGACCAAGCATTGGTCACTGATCTCACCTGGGTTGAGTGTGTTTCCCCAGTGGGCCTCTCCTTTGTGTACTGACCATATTTCTTCACTACAAACTTGGTGCCTGGCAGGGGCTTAAGGCCAAATGTCAGAAAAATAAAGGAGGGGATTAAAATGCATCAACAAACTTGACTAATTTTTTTTCTTCTTGGTGGAGACAATCATTCCAGAGCCACGGGATCTCAAAACCATCCTCTGAGAGAGGTGAGGGAGAGAACTTATTACCAATTTCTGCCATGAAAGTCTTTCACCTAATATTTTTGTGTCTTCAAAGATTTATCCCATATGTTATCCTAATAGCCTCAAAATTCCGATTCTATAGGCAAGAAAAACCATTATCCCATGTTACATATAAGAAAGTTGAGGTTCAAAATTTCTAGACTCAAACTCCAGCCCTCTACCTCTTAATCCAAGGCTCTTTCCAAAAAATAAACTTCCTCATGAAGCCTAAAAGGAACCACCTATCAGGATACACTGAGACCCAGAAATCTCGGGCTCTCAACACTCAAGGTGCCCATTCGAAAAATATTACCTTTCCTATAAACGTGCTTTGTTTCTGAGAACTACTTGGAGTCATAGCCTAGATGACCATGTGAAGAGCTAAGGAGAGAGATGCCTCCTCATGGCATCAGCAACTTTTATCAAAGACATGGGCCCCCCTGTAGGACTTACACAAAAGAGGGCCTCCCTTTCTCCGCTGTGGTCAGAGACAAGAGCTCATAAGGTACAAGATTCATTTAGGGTCACAAATTTGCCAAAGAGGTAAGAGGTCCCAACAAATTAATACTGTCATTGTGTCAGCTTTAAACAATAGGACTGGAAAGTAAATGCTTTGTGTTAAGTAGAACAAAAAAATCATGAAAGAGCAGAATGGACTCTGGAGTAAGTCTGACATACAGACATCAAGCCAAGGCATGTGGAGGGAAGGGGCCTGGCCCCAGTACCATTTTTCTGCTGGTGAGTCTCTTAGCGCCCTCATCAAAGTTCACCCCTGCACACTGCATTGGGGGACCTTATAGTGACCAGGCAGAGAGTCACGAGCAGAACCTGAACAAGCAAACCTTAAGCCTCCAGCCTGCTGGCACCCACCACACATGCCAGCCTACACATGGATGATGTGAACCACGCATAGACAGAAACGGCCCTGCCAAACACCAACACGCGCAGCCCCCAGAGAGGCAAGCTCGAGTAATTCTTGTCCTATCATGGAGCTTCTCAGTATGCCAGCCTCAGTCCTAATTCTATTTATCATCTCATTATTCTCCCAACAACTCCACCTGTGAGCCCCACTTACCCGACACAAAAACAAGGCTCATGAGGCAATGGCTCCCAATCACACAAGTGCCAAGTGTCAAGTGTCAGAGTGAGGTCTCAAATGATTGGCTTCGCAAAGCCCCTGTCCTTTCAATTACACCGTCATGCATTTTATCAACACACATGCACCTGTTTCTTATAACATCTAACACGTGGATCTTAGAATAATGATCACATGCAATTTTAACACATGGCAATAATAAGATACATGTGTAATGATGATGGGGAAAATAATGGCTCACATTCTAAGGTATTGCTCTAAGTCACTCGTCACTCAAAGGCCTTTCCTTGGATTAACATATTTCCTCTTCACTGCCACACGATGAAATAGGTGCCCTTTGTAGAGGAGGAACCCACAGCACAGAGAAGGCAGGTAAACATCTCAAGGACCCCCAGTTGTTAAGGGGGAGGACCTGGATGTGACTCAGTCAGTACACTTTCTGTGTATCAAGAGGAGAGCTGTAGCCAGGTCCACGCTGGGTGGGGATTCATTCCTGGAGATGACCCCTCCACCCTCCCAGGTGAGAGCACTCCCACAGGCCCTCTGGGCTCCATCTCGTTCACCTCTGCTGAATTTGCGGCTCCAATCTAGCTCACAAGCAGAGCTCTGGTCCTCTGGAAAGGAGCAGCGAAGACAGTCAGCAACGCTGGCATGGAGGCTCAGTACACCCGGGGCAGGGACAGCATTGCTGGGTGGCGATTTGAGCTCCTCACGGCTCCAGAGCTCAAAGGCACAAGGCTATTTTCCAGTAGCTCCATCCAGCGGGGAGGGAAAGCCAGCTGCATGGCTGTGGAGCTGCTCTCTTCCCTCCCTGCCGGTCCCTGCACCTCACCTCCCAGGCCGCTTGTCCTCACACATCGCCTGGCCTCCCGGGCAGCCCCTCGCTTTCAGCAGATCAATCCATTCTGTGTAAGCAGAAGAGTGAGGAAGAGATCAAGCTTCTGAGACTGAATGCACGGCCCTGATAAGAGAAACAAGAACCGCCGTCTGTGGCACGAGGGGTGCGGAGGGGATAATAGCCCGCCCCCGTGTTCTGTTCGGCCACATAATGGGCTGCATTCAGCAGCCGCCCTTCTGGTCTCTAATCTCGCAGGAAGGGCATGTGTGCAGTCTATTAGCATTTATTTTCCCTTCCTGTATTGTACTGATAACCCAGTTTCTGACCCAACCTCTTGCTTTTCTTTTCACTCCACATTATAATTCTACTTTCTTAAAATCTTATTCAGCTATATTTTTTTTTAAAAAAAAAAAAAGGAAAGAAAAGAAAACTCTAATTCTCTCTACCTTTTCAAATTACATCAGTACATTTTTTTTCAGAGCTGAACCAAGGTGACTCCTACAAAGGATTTGCCATTCTGGATCGTAGTGATGGTTCAAGAGCTAAGGGACAGCAGCATTCTTCAGGATGTATTTATAAATTCACTAATAGAAATCAACACGACGGGTGACTCTCAGCAGTGAAACGCACGGATGTCACAGAAATCTGGTGCCCGGGACAGGGGAGATGTTCCCAATCGGTTCTGCTTTTCAAAGAGCCAGAAAGTGAGTATGTCATAGAGACGAAGGCCCCACTGTCCCATGGTCACCCAGCAACCAGCACGGACATTCATCCTGTTACTTGTTTTTCGTAGAATTTACCCAAAATAAAGTGGAGCATTTAATCAATGGTGAATAATTCCAAAAGCAGGCATTTTATGGAAGCTTCTTAAGCTCTTCTTCTGAGAAAGCTAACAAACCGCTTATAATATAGAAAGCAGCCTCCTCTGCAGTCAATGCCTTTGGTTGCTTGTAGGCACCTCCCAGACATGAGTTAAGCAGACTGATCACTGGAATGTTCTAGCACAACAATTGGGTAAAATGAGAAGGCAGCAGGACGTGACAGTAAGCAGGATGGAGAGATTGTCAAGGGGCCCGAGTGTCAGGCCATGCCTATGCCAGTTTTCTGTTGTCTATTTCTATTCCTTCCATGACTTAAAAATAACTCAACCACATAACAAAATGTAGAGGCATTTCTAACCCAGGGTGGATCTCCAGACTCCATGGCTATGCCCCATGCTTGTATAAACACAAAGAGAATTCCTGAGTCTCCCCTTCATCACAGGACCTAACTTCTCACAGAAGTCTGACCTTCTGCTACCCTTTAAAACACTCCAAGATCTTGGCCCTTGTACTAGAGAACAAGATTGGATGAGTGGCACTGACTCAATCAGGCTTTCACTTTTCCTGGAAGAACCCCAGTTTTTTAAATACAAAAGTGTGAAGAGGATGGAATTGGATTTCCAAGAACCTCCTTCCAATGTGAGCATTGCATCGGTCAAGGGAAGCAGAGGACAAATGGTTCTGGCTCTAAGTGACACAGAGGGTATACCCCTAGGGCCATCAGTTCTGCCAGTCAACACAGCCATAGACAGATGACCCCAAAGACCAAATAAGCTGGATTTGAATTTTGAGGCATTTCTTCAGGAGTGGAGGGTGTGGTTGACGCTCGTCATTTTCTTCACTCTGCTTTTAGGAACATGTCTGGAAAGCAGTCAGGGAACAAGAGAGCTACTAGGTTTGGGTATGACATGACCCAGATGGGGACCAAGCGGGGGCCTGCAAATCTCCAAGTGCCCACTTAGAACTGGGGCTGATCCAGGCTGGTGATAATGAAGGGAAGTGTTCTTACCACATACCTGCTCATAGGATGCTCTGCACAAATCCCGACTGGCAGCGCCTCAAACCCAGAGGCCGACAGAGGACTGCAGGTGATGCAAGTGATACAAGTGAGGGAAACGGGCTGAGAAGAGAGCATCTGTGGTCAACTGGAGAGCATGCGCCCTGGCTCAAGGGTAGCCAGCCCTCCCTGCTAGCCTTAGTGTGCTGCTAGACAGGAATGCATGTCCTCTGTTGTCAAGAGACACAGAAATTCCATTTGCTTTATACTGTCAAGTAATTCAAAAATTTTAAAATAAGATAAAGGCTAAATCTGGACCTCAGGCCATTAGTGGGCAACTTTGGTCCAAAGAATATTATACCCATGATCATTATCACTCCTAGGCATTTTCCTACTCTGTTTAGACAAAGAACTGACTTCTCTGGTCAAATTAGGTAAATAATGCTGCCTCTCTGGAGTTTGGTGTCCCCTGTATAGATGTTATTTAACTTCCAACAGCAATTCCAGATGTTTCTTTCAGAGTTCATTCCACTATTGAGATTGTCCTAAGTACTGGGGATACAAAATGGATGATCAAGTTCCTTGATCTCAATGGGGAGTAAGGAAAAGACATAAACTACAGGCACATGTAAGTACACACACCTCAACACACATGCTTACATGTGAATGTATCTAACACACACGGATGCACTCACATCATGGGTAGATTAGGGTATGTGTTGTAGTAAATGCAACAGGATTTGCCAATATTTGGATTATGGAAACTAAAAGAAAGAATGTCAAAGATAATGCTCGGATTTATGACTTTTGACAGGTGGACTAGGACTGAGGCACAAGAAATTTAGGAAGAAGGAAGAGTTTTGTACTGAACTTGTCAAGTCTGAGCTGTGTACAGTTTAGATGTCCTGTGGTGATATCACATGCAGATCTGCAGGCTACACTGAAGAAAACAGAAACGTGCCTGATGGTTTCCTCAAGACCACCTGAAAAGCCGATGGACGCAGATGGAAAATCCACGAACTCCATGCAGCAACATTGCCCAGCACCATTGCCCAGCACCATGACTCATGGCAAAACTGACCTACAAGTTGGGGTTCATGCTCTTTATCACCATTATCTCAGTTACGTTGTACTAGGTGCTGCAAAAATTTTGTTTTATTACTTTATGATACCTTTGTGGGAAATATGCCTTTTTAAGTTTTATAGATGTTTGGAATCTTACAAGAGAAATCTTTTCTGTAAAAACTGGCCTTGGAGTAGCTCTTTCTGCTTCATCCTCAGAGACCAAACCCAAATCACAGAGAGGCCTTGACCCACTCGCCAGGGAGCAGGAAAGCGTTTGGGAGCCATCGCTGCATCCCTCCAGAGGCACACGCTCTGCAGTGGGTGCCGGAGAGCAGAGGAGCTGCAGACTGATCATCAGTAACTGAAAGTATTTCTATACCATGAAGAGTGGCTCATTTTCTCTGGCATTATAACCCTGTCTATAGTGTTTCTACCTAACAGAGCCCCGGGATTCAGAGTAACTGCACTATTCTGTACAGTAGAAGTGATTTTGGACCAAGCGTCCGCTCGCCACCTCCTACTGAGACTTCTGTCCTCCAGGACACCTTGTCGACACCTACTGAGTCCTCTACACACCTACTGAAGGGCATTGTGGGATGTCAAGTTTTCCATGAGCAAAGTCTCAAAAAACAAAGGCAGATTGAGCCTCCAGAAGAAAGTAGGCCCCAGAGTAGAAGGCATTCTTCTATCAAATGGGTGGCAAATAATGGGAATCATGCAGACCGGTTGTCCCTGATTACAGAAAATGGAAGAAGAGAACCTAAGAGTTCCTTCACATTGTAAAGCTCCCCACCACACGCTTCACCACCGCTCCCCAAAGAGCCAGCCAGTCTAGCAGAAAAGCACGGGGCATGCTCTGATCTCTGTGGGGCTGCAGATCTGGTTTAAACCACACCAATCAGAGAGAAAATATTTGCTTTATTAAAGGCCCCCAAAACCAAAATCAGCCTATTCAGATTAATTATGCTTCCCGATAGAGCTCTCCAAATGTAGGAGCAATGACCTGGAACATGAAAAGCTTATGTTAGAATGTTGATGTCTGCATCTACATGGACGCATCTGTGAATGGCAGAAGAACAAAGCAACATTGGTTGGAGTTTAATCATTTTTCACTGCCCAGACAGGAAGCTAGCTAGAGCCCTCAGCGAAGCAGAGGTACAAACACGCATGTTCTCCTTGGAATGTAAAGGTCACAAGGGAGTTTCTCTTGGACTTACACCCCAAGAGTCCAGATAAGCTGTAAAGTTACAGTTTTTCAACCCATCAAAGATCTGTGGGTATCATTAAACTTAAACAAATTAAATCCCAGAAAGAAATGAGCCCTTCCTGGGAAAGTAGGGACATCCTGTTCTTCTCATCCTTGGTAGGAAAGTGAGGAATTCAGTATAGACAAATGTAAGGAAAAACCAGCCAAACATTTTTCTAAATCTCTCATAGCCATGTGTGAGCTGTGGAAATAAGAAGCCCACGGAATCCCTCCCACAGAGCAACTCTGCACCCAGGCCCTGTCTCTTTCCCCTAGTTTCTCCCCAGGGGTATTGGAGTGGTGTTGAAGGCTGGGGACAGGGCAGAGATCTGCTAGAGATCCTCACTTTCAGAGCTCATGGGACCTTCCCTAAGGGCAAGACAGTGGCCCATTGCAGGGTGGAGGCAGTATGGGGGAGCTGAGGTATTCTCCCAGAGACATCACGGACTGACACCCAGTGACTGGACACAGGCCATGAAGGCAGAGGCTGGGCAGGTGAGAGAATCCAGTCATCCCTTCAAGGCTCTGAGGGTCTTCACTTAGTGCACTGGAGTAGCTCCACCCCCAAAAGCTGGGACAAGGAGATCAGATGGAAGGAATCTTCCCCAGGGATGGAGAAGGTGTGGTAGGACTGGAGAAAATGGAGACTTTTCCAGTAACCCCCAAATTTGGCAGATGTGCTACAGAATGGCCAGAGTCCCCCACTGAGAGAAGCTATCAAGATTAAATAGATGTCCTGAGTCTCATGTCTATTCAAATGCTAAGACCCACTCAAGGGAGAAGCTTGATGTGAACTCTAACCAGATCCACAACGAGCCCCAGTCCAGCATGCTAGATGGATTCAACCTTCCCCACTAACTGCGGACAGAAGAAAGGGCTTTCACTTTCCTAGGGGTGAGGCTGATTTATTTCCACCCCTTCCATGTTCTGGCACAAAGTAAAAACAAAAACAAACAAAAACCATAGGAAACACGCAATGAAGCAAGAAAGTGGGACCCATGGTCAAAAGAAGAAAAGCTCGATGGATTCAGACCAAAGAAGGCCCAAATATCAGATTCACCATGCAGGGAGTTTGGAGTGGAAATCTATGATACATTTGTTAAAGGGTCTAAAAGAAATTATAAACAAAGTGTGAAAAGATGAGGGATTTGATCAGAGAGAAACAAAAAAAGAGAACAAAGCAGAAATGTTAGAAATAAATACAATATCAAAAGTGAATAATGTATTTCGCTGGGCTGGAACAAACTGGGAAAAGTAGAAAATGGGATTAGTGAACTTAAAACAGGCCAGAGGAATTAGGGAGAATGAGAAAAGTTTCTGGAATGAGGGACATGCTTTACATATTGAGTGTAGTGGCATCTACACAGGTACACAGTCAAAATTCACCTTAAGATCTATGCGTTTCATTTTATGTTCATTAATGTCAACTAAATATGAATGAATGAAAACATGGAAGGATACTATTCAACACATGGACTGAGCATCTGCGAGGCAGATACCTGACTACTATGTAAGAATAAAACGTCAGCTGCACGTGTTACCTTCATAGAGTCTACATTCCTCAGAGGAGTAGGTTAGCCCCTTCTGGCTCAGAGAAATAGTCAGGGCATTGCTTTCTCATATGAGACTAAAAAAAATGAAAGTCCCATGGGACTACGAGTTGCTCCGAGTGTCATAGGGAGGCTGTATTGGGCCTAGTTTGTCTGTCTGCATGTGCACTGGCCCCAGAGGCCCCCAGGCCCCAGTTTTGTACTCCCTGGAGAACCTGGAACCCAGGCCACCATCGCCCCTGCTCCTGACACACCCTCAGGGCACAGAGGGCATTGGTAAGGCTCCCTGTTCATTTCCCAGGACAGGAGCTCACTCAGCTCCAGCACTCAGGTTTGGTCTGACCAGAGACACGGACAACACAATGGGAACCATTACGCAATTCAGAAATTCCTGGGACCCCATGCCCAGGGGTGAAATTTGACCAATCAGACAGGAGACAGGAAAGGAGCCAAGAGATCCATTTCTCCCCTTCCACCTCTCTCCACCCCCACATCCCCATCGCACTGTCCTGGGGGGCAGGCACTCCCTAGGGACCCCTGTTCTTCAGAAACCTCTCCTGACTAAGACAGGCACAACCACACATCTCAAAGCCGCACTGACATTGCTGTCTTTCCCTCTCTCTTTCTCTGCCCATTTCCCTTCCTCCCTCACTCCTGCCACCTCCAGTTGACCCTCCATGCCCCTGCCCCCAGCCTCAGGCTCTTTTCAGGGACCTAAGCTCAGAAGTAACACAAAACTACTTCTGAGAAGAATAGTACTACTTTTCTTAGTCATTGCTGAGTTTCTACCATGTGTGTTTTTCTAATTGCTTTGCCTAACCCTATCTAATCCGTCCAGTATCCCTAAACAGTAAATATTTATGATTAGCCTTAGGTTACAGATGAGAAAACAGGTTGGGATAAGTTCATCCCTTACCGGAGGCTGCCCAGCTAGTAAGTAGCACTAGACTAGCTCAAGCAACCTGGCTTTCAAGCTCACTTCTGAAGCCACCAAGCTATCACCAGCTTCCTTAATGTGACATGAGGTGAAGAGTGAATGAGCCTGGTATGTGAGCTTACTCAAGAACCTTAAGTGGCCAAGAGGAAGCGAGCAATATAATCTGAGGCTCAAACCGAACCTAAATATTGCAGCCAAGGGCCAGTACGCTTTTCACCTCATTTCTTAAGTCACCTCCATGTGCTCCTATGCATAGGTAAGTGCATGCAGGTGTCCCGGGAAGCCACACCCACCATGCCTGGTAAGGAAAGACAGGACAAGTGTCTTTTTCTCTCCCCACCCCTCCCCCATCCCCACGGTCCTTGCAAATGCACTAAGAGACTTGTCACAGGATAATGAAAAACTGAAATGTGACGGATTCAATTGCAATTTATATTTTCACTTAACAATCAATTACCTTCCCCTTATTGGAGGAACATCGTTAAGCTATAATACCAGCTCTGGAAAGAAATGCTCTTGGGGAGAGTAGCAGCTGGCCCAGGGAGAGCTGAATGGGGCTGTTGGCCTCCCAGGCATCTGGGGAGGGGGAGAAAAAGAGGCCAGAGCAGGGAGAGTGGATGAGAAGGGTTGACTTCCCCGGGCTGCAGGGGCAGGGGTTGTTCTCAGCCTGTCTGTGCAAGAGACGTGTAACAGAATCCCTTCCTCTCTCCTGCCCCTGCTCATGTGTCTGTGGGTGCTTGCCATCTCTAAAATGCTTAAGAAAGGTGAAGCCCCCACTGAGAATCATCCGGGAGCAATGATCGCTGATGTTAACAGTTTGCAGCATAAGGAAGAAGGATGTCGGAGGCAGCACTGAGCAAGACAGACCCAGTGAGGACCAAGCAGCAATACACAGGCGAAGGCCATTGGTGCAGGAGACTCTGCTAAGATCCTTCAAGGGGTCTGCGTACCCAATGCAGACTCACTCCCCAGGTGGGCTTCGTAGAGCTCAAGAAGCTCTCTGGGGCTCTGCCTTTGGAAGCAGCAGCGATAAGCCCTGCACAGATGCAAAGGGCTCCAAAGAGCAGCTGCACTGGAGGATGGAAATTGAAATTCCAGCTTTCCCTCTGGAGGACACAAAGGGACCATGCTGGCTTCACTCTCCTTCTCTCTTTTCTCCTCAGGGCTGGAGCCCAGATTGGGATGGGTCTCCCACTGTCCCCGCACTGCAGCTACAATGCATTTTTCAACTCACAGATCTGAGCATATCTCTTAAGGCTTAAAACCTCTCAACCTAAAATATAAAGCCCAAGTACCCTATCATAGCATCCTAAGGGGGTCAGAAAATGCCACCCCAAATATGCCACTTTGGCACAAGCTTTACTTAGGGTTTAAGGCAACTCAGAGCCCACAGATGCAGGAGTTCTCTGCCCTTGCCATAGCTGCCTCAAGATGGGGCATCAATCTCCCTTTGTGAAGATGCTTCCATCCTCCTACCGCCAAAGGAGGACAGAGCTATTCCTATCATGGGCGGCAGAGTCAACACTCAGATAAGTTTACACGAACAGACCCTGGTAAAGCAATTCCTATCTTTCACTACACGCCATATATTTCCTGCTAACTTCCCCATGATTTATCATCCCTGGAAGCCCAAACTCACTTCTCCTTTGTCAAAATGGTATATAAGCCCCCACTTTTGACCATTTATTTGCATTTCACTGCCTTTTTGTGAACTCCCATGCTCATAAATATTAACAAAAAAATGTTCATCTGTCTTTTATTAATTTCATACCCACATTCCCAGGACAGAGTCTAAGGGCAGAGGGAAAGGGTCCTCCCCCTCTCATTCAAGTCCTTCCCAGTGTGGACTTTCACCTCACACACCCTGAGCCCCCACCCCCAAACTGACCCCATTCCCTAACTAGGGTCACCTTGTAAGTGCTTCCTGAAATTCTCGCACATACTTGCATGTTCTTAGCTTCTCATGTGATCAATGCCTATTAAACCTTTGAAATCTCGTTGAATATTTCCCTCTCCTCAAGCCTTCTTTCTTCTTTTCTTTTTCAAAGAAGGAAGAGGAGGAAGTATTTTGAAAGAAGGAAAGGAGGGAGTGAGGGAGAAAGGAAGAAGAAGGATCTTTATTAAATCTTCAAACTAATCCAGGTCTCAAACCCCAGTCATTGGGATTTACATGGTTACATGCCAGCATCCCAGCTGCCTGAGTCACAAGCCTTCTTTCAACGCCACTAGGCAGTTTATGGTTTCTCTGCCTCTTCTCAAAACCCCTTACACACACTCTTTGTTCACGCATGTTTGCAATAATTAGGGTACAACATAAAATACAGGGCACAAAATCATGAGGGCAAACTGCTTGAGTGCACATCGCATCTGTCTCTTTCTAGTTGTGTCCTGTCAGGTAAACCAGTGACTCCCACACTTGGGTTTCCTGGTCTGTGGAAGGCAGAGGCATGTGCTCTTGCTGATGCTGGTGGGAAGGAGTGAAGGAGCAGCTGTGTGAAAACCGTGTGGATCAGGGCATGGCACAGAAGTGCTCACACCTCCTGGCCAGCACTTATTTCATTTGGTGAACTCAGAGCCTCATGAAATTGTCAGCTAAATCTTAATGATTTTTTTGTACCCAATGCCAAAAAATCTTATCACAGTGCCTGGTATTTCATACGTTCTTTTTTTAATAAAAATGCTGAATGAATGAGCAGTCGCTATGCGGAGACATTGTGAACACAGCAGCTGCTGGTATTCCAGACTGCAAATGCATAGTTCTGTGGAACATCTCAACAGCTGATCCTGTCACCTGTGCTTACGTGTAAGTATTGTGAAAACATTTTAGGGCTGACACTGTCAAGTGCATTGAGGTACCACTGTGAATGTTGACATTGTCAAATGGGGTGTCAAATATTGTTAGAGGAAAACAATGCAGCAGCCATGTGTGTGACATATGGATCTATATCAGAGACAGCCTATCAAAGAGTAAGGTTAAAGCAAACACTGTCCCAGTAAAACACAAAGTCCTACCTTTCTCTTCATTGTCTTAAAACTCTAAGTCCGGAAGTTCCACACAGATGAATTCTTCTAAAACCACGATACTGTCTTGGGTGGGGAGCAAAACTTAAGATCCTGGGCCCCTGAAGGGCAGGATTCCAAGTGGAGACGAAAGGCATGGCCCCCACCCACAGTGAGGAAGCTCTCTTCGTAGCGAGACGTCCGCACACTCTTCTTCCTGCATCTGAGCGATGGAACCCGTGTGGCTGATGTGCTCAGATCTCCATCTGGGTCTTTGCTCATACACATAGGAGTCTTCTTTTACTCAAGCCAGACTCCATGAGGGTGAAGATGAGAGACCATCTGTCCCCCTAGGGTCCTACCCTGCAGCGACAGTGGATCACCTATGTAATAGCCCAGAGAATATACTCCAAGCCCAGACCTCACCCAGATCCCGGTGGGACCCATCGCAAATTATGGGCAAGAGGATTTTTGTCTTCCAGGAAACCAGTTCCATATCTGAAAGGTAGCTGTTTAGCTTAAAGTCAAAACAAATATACAAAGATGGAAGTTACCCTTGTGTTTATACAATCTCAATGTGTCTGTTCTATCCAGGAGAGAGAGAAATCATCATTTTGTTTTATGCCTGCTGGTCACATCTGATCTGAAATTGAGTGTCCAGGTTAGGACAGGAAATAATAGCAGTACCTAAAGTTTTTGGCAGGATGTGTCAAGAGTCATAAAAATGTGTATATCCTCTGCTCTGCTCATTCCAAGTCTGGGTATTATGTGCAGTTTCTTATATTTTAACATTGTTGAAATTTGGATGCACCCTTGCAAGTGATATATACCTGTAATGAAGTGTTTCTTTTTCTTCTTCTCCCCCAAAGTGCTATTAAGTGGATGGTGTGTCTTAAATCGTTGGCACGGGCTGACCTACAAAACACCACAGATGGAGCAGCTTATACAACAGAAATTTCTTGTCTCACAGTTGTGGAGGCTGGAAGTCCAAGTTCAAGGTGTGGACAAGTTAGAATCTTCATGAGGCTTCTCTCGCTGGCTGGCAGATGGCTTCCTTCTCCCATGGCTCAGAGGTCCTAAGATCCCAGGTGGCCCTCCTCTTCTTACAAGGACACCGCCATACTGGATTAGGGCCCACCATTCTGACCTCATTTACCATCCATCGCTTCTCTAAGGGTCCTCTCTCCAAATGCAGTCACAGATGGAGTTGGGGTTTCAACATATGAATGTGGGAGACACATAATTTAATCATCATCAAAGTTGTCATAGAATAAAGGAAATATAGCTTAACCTTCATGATGAATAAACAAGAAACAAATGTTTATTGAAGAAAACAAGAGACATCATCCCCACCTTCTCTGGTAGCTAGAATGCTCTGGCAACCCACCTGATCCATCACAGACCACCTCAGAGGTCGGGGCTCAGCCTTCTCGCAGAAAATCTGGCCCAGCAGTCCTCTTCATCCACGTGCCTCTCCAGGTCATAAATGTCTCCAGCCAGTCTTGACTGTCTCAACAGCAATGTGACTCCCTCTAGATGGCAGCTCCACAGAGAACTAGGGCCCACTTACATTTTGCCTCTGATCAGAGTGAGTCTTGTAACCTAATCTTTTCTAAGTATATATTGTCTTTCTTTAGCCATAGGTGTTCCTATCTAACTCTCCTCTTCCCCCTCAAACATTTGGTGATCAACTCCTCCTTTGGAAAATGTGGACCACACCCTCCAACCAGGTACGAGGCGTGGACTCTGATGAGCTCTCAGGTTTATTCTCTGTATTTACTGGTATATCACACACATACACACACATGCACATAGAGATACAAAGACATAAACACTAGGTGCCCCTTCACCAGAGCTTCCTCCTCTTGAAATGGGAACAAATACATCATCCACCTCTTAGGACTACTGTGAAGGTACACTGAGATGACATGAAGAGAATGCTTGGCTTGGTGTCAATGTTCAAATATGACTGATGACAACTAGTATTGCAATGGAGCAGCATTCAGAATACTTAGAGGATGAAAAAAGCTTGGCCTAAACACAGCATGTGTTTTCTCATTTTCTCCCCCCATAAGAACTAGGCAAAGGAATCATTTCCTAAAGCAGGGTTAAGGTGAATGAATGGCATGGCCCACATCTCATGTGTTGGCATTGGGTCTGGGAGTGACGTGAGCAGGCTTCTAAGAGTTTCACCATAATTGATGATGGGAGAATTGATGAATAAATGCCGAGAGAAGACATGGAAAGTCAACTCAGTTCCTTCAAAGCTTTTGAGCCTCATCAATAAGTTGCCTGAAAATATTCAAGCTGTTTCCACCTCCTGTGCAGTGTGGCACTGCCTGTGAGGAGTCCTCCGGAGGCGACCCACCCATCTTCCAGGGAACACCCCTGTCACCGGGCGTGCAGTGTGCAAGTCAGAACCACTCACAGGAAATAACCCCGTGGCAACAATAACCACTCAGTCAGACTCTGGAATCCCACCTCTGGGAATATCTCTTCAGATTATTCAAAAGGAGAGAACTCTTGTTTTCTGGGAGGATATTCACAGCAGTAACACAGGATCTTAAAAGTGAGAATAACCACACGAGAGCAGTTCAATGTACCTGGTGTTTATAATCAAACTCTCTCGCTCTGATGACGAGTGAAGGTCTGTGCTTACAGGTGGAGACCACACCGTGTCTGCACCATGTGACAACTGTGTGAAAGTCTCTGTGCTGTGGCCAGAACACAGCCTGTGCCGACAAGAAGCCAGGTCTTCTGCTGGGAAAGAAGGAAACAGAGGAAATGGGGAAGAATTTCCAACCTAAAAAAACAAAAAGAAGTCCCCAGTGAAGGTTTTACCCTCAGATGCCCTTCAGCTCCCAGTGCCCAGCGGTCTGGATGTGTAGCCCCCGCCCCGGGGATTAAGAGTTCAGGCTGCTCCTGTAGCAGAAAGCCCACAAGCGGAAGGGTGGGCCAGGAGCAGTCTCCAGCGCAGACGAGATTTGCATCAGCTGGTGGCTGCCGGCTGTCTCTTTGGAGTCTTCCCAATTTTGAAGGTGCTTAGGGAAGCCTTCCATTTGCACCCTCCTTGTTTTGTATACTCCAATTATTCATTGCATCATTCCATGCTCATTACTTTTTTTCACACACTTCTCCTCTTGTTTCTGTGACTCGGGAGATGTCTGATTCCGAGCCTGGTCCTGAGGAAATCGAGGGACTCCCTGCAGGGCCCCCGGGGACCTGAAGACCCACACTGACCATCTAGGTCAGCGAGGGGAGGCTTGATGAACTGATACTCTCCCGACATTCGTTCTGCCTGCATAAGGGCAGGAAGTGTGTGCAGATACTCCGCTGGGACAGTTTCCTCAGATGTCCTGACTTTCTGATCACATTTGGTTATTGAAAGTTAGAGAAGCGGCAAACTTCCATCAGGCTTCAAGTCTCCTCTGCTCTCCTCCCTCCAAGCAAGGCTGCCGGGACCCAGGTCAACAGGAAGAGCCATTCAGCGTCTGTTGCAGGACAACTCTAGATTTGGATCCAAAGTGACATTTTATTTTGGGAAGAGTTTAGTTCCCATTTAAGAAAAAACAACCTGTATTTACTTAAGCCAGGCTTTGGTTAGAGTGAAGTTCAAAGCCCAGTCGGCAGGCGGGGTGTGAAGGGAGAGACAGGTGCCCCCTGCCTGCTGCAGGACCACCTGATGGGTGGACAGCCAGGGTCCTCCATGGCTCCCTGGAGGCCCCATCTCCCGACACTTGGCTGAGTCACAGCTGATCCCATTCGGGCTGAAAATCAACATCTCTTACCGGAACCGGAAACTATGAATCTTCCTCCATCTGGGGGCGTGGCATTTGGAGCAGTGGATCACCCGCATCTGCCCTTCACAAGCTCTGGACAGTTGCTCATCTCTCCCAGCATTGACTTCTGCTATAAAATGGTGCGGACCCTGTCAGCCTCCACAGGGTGCCGCAGGGTCGAATGAAGTGACACTCTGGGTGAAGCACAGAGGACAGTGCATGGCTCAGAGCAGGCCGGGTAAGCTCTCAATCCCCAGAGAGTCCACAGGGACCCTCTATCTGTGAATCTACTGAGAACCCAGCTACTCCTCCCCAAGAACACTGCCTCATTCTGGTCCAAGTCACTCTCTCCTCTGGCCACTGCAGTAGTCCGCAGAGCAAACCTTCCACTGTGGCCTCCTCCAGTCTATCAGAAGGACCTTAATGAGAGAAAAGTAGATCACAGTTCTGCTCAAAATCAAGCAACGACTCTTGTCCTCATCAGGGTGAATGCCGCCCCGGCCCCAATCACCCCATCTGCTGCCCCAGAGGCTCTCCTACCCTACTATTCCCCCCAGCGACATCCCTCTTCCAGCCCACCCCTCCTCCTCAACACTGCAGATGGGTTCCTACCCCAGGGCCAATGCACAGATCAATGCTTCTGTCTAGAATGTTCTTCCACCTGAACGTCACACTTCTACTCCTACTTCTCTGAGGTCCTGCATCAAGCATGCAGTCTCAGTGGTGTCCCCACTAGATTTAACATCCTTCATTCCCCCACCAGCCCCAGTGGCTGCTCTAACCCACTTCTCACAGCATGTTATCGCCTTCACAGCATTTTATCTCTTTCTAATGTACCACATCATTTACTGATTCACTTTATTGTGTCTCCTCTTTGTTCCCTGCCCTCCCCACTCCATTCACACGTATACACACACTAATATAAGTTCTGTGCAGGCAAGGATTTGCTCACTGATGCATCCCCAGCATCTGGAACAGTCCCTGGCACATAGCAGTGCTCAGTGAACAATTTGAGTGAATGACTATACAAAGATGGAGCGAGGGCTTATGAGTAGGAAATACAAGACCTAGTCACTATACAAAGCCCAGGTGATTTCAGGTAGACCCAGAGGAAGGATGAGGCCACGACGCCCACCCCTGCCTTGTCTCAGTTTGGAACCCACGCTACCATCCACATACTCGAAATCTTCCTCTTCAGTCACTCTAATCTCTTGCTTCCTCTAAATGCCAACTTGTCTGGAGCCCAAAGTCCAAAGCTCTGGCAAACAAAAGCTGTGCTAATGACAAACAAAAGTTCAATGATTTGAACCATTTTGACCTCAGAGAACAAACATGCGTGCTAGTGGCTGAGGGTCCCACAGGTACCTGCTGTCTCAGAATCTTTGCCAAAAACTTGATTTCAGACCTTGAATTGAAGGGACTTGACTCTCTCCTGTGGGGATGGGGGCGGTCTCTTCTCTTCACATGAACTACAAGTAAAGCGACAGCTGACTATAAGACCATAATTAACTAGCAAAGGTTTGCTCCATCTAAAGATATTTAGACAATAATAAACAGATGAGAGAGCGAGAGAGAGAGAGAGAGAGAGAGAGAGATAGAGAGAGAGAGAGAGAGAGAGAGAGAGAGAGAGAGAGAGAGAGAGAGAGCTAGAGAAATAAATTGCAACAATCAAACCAAGCAAAACACTGTGACCTACAAACCACTGGTCTTGATCATAAGCATGACCCCTATACCAGAGCAAATACAAAAGGGATAAATAAGTGCCTTTTGGCTAATGACTGACTCTTGGTATGAAGTACCAAGTCCAAGGTCACAGAAAGTAGCCAAGACCAGTATTAGAGAATCCTGTTCCAGAAACTGATTCTCCCACATTGCAGGCGCAGTAAGTGCAATGCTTTTCCTTTCACCCACATCTGCCATGGTTTCTGATTCAGAGGGAATGGAGGGTGGACCCGCAGGGCCCAGGATCGTGCTCTCTGGAGAGAGGTATTGCCAGGCAAAGGATTACAAAGGAGAGAAAAGGGATGGGCAGGGAAGAGTGTGGTTCTCACTCCAGTATATAGTACTCTTTGTCACATTTGGGTTTTTAATTGGTGCTCAGAGCTCTTCCATCAAATCTGTCCAATCTATGCTTCTCATTCACACATGGATAAGACACACACACACACACACACACACACACACACACACACACACACACACACACACACAAACACACACACACACACCTCTGACCGGTCTGCCCGCTTTCCTAACTCCACGTTTGTTTAACCTATCAGTAGCCTTTAGAAATCCTCTGGACATTTGCAGCGTTAAAACAAATGTATCTCTGTTTTATTGCAACTGTATTTCTTGTAAAGAGCAATTTCATTTTGTGTTTCTATTGTATTCAATCTGACTTTTGCACTCTGAAACTTCTTCAAACAAAGCTTTCCTGCTGAAGCAGGAAATGTGGCTGACAGCCTCCTGCTCTCCCAGTATTTTTCAGAATGAGAAAAATACACAGGGCTCAGCCTGGAGCCCGCGGCCCGGGAGCTGCTTCCTCCCAGGGACAGGAAGAGATGCAGCTGCCCCAGCCCTCAGCAGGCGATCCACAGCACATACCCATCTCTAACCCGCCTACCCCAGACAGGGAAATTCATGAGCTGGTGAGTACGTGCACACTTGTGTTATTTCAATAGCCCCTTACATTATCTATGGATTCAAATCTAACCTCCATCCAAATCATCCACCACATTCTTCCAGAATGGTTGCTCAGGTCCATGCCTTCAAATCAGTCCTGTCTCCTGAATGCACTTTTCTGACAGGGCACCACTTATTTCTACTCTTGATCTCTTGCACTCACTGCCCTTCCTCCTACCCTCCAGCCAGATCCATCTTCTTTCATTATAATCACATGCATATGGTCTGTCATCCTTGACCCTTTGTCTTCAAGTCCAGGACACTCTCCCCCACCCCCCACCCTCCCCCTTTGCAGCCATTCTTGTCCCTGACTGAATGATGAAATGGATGGTGAGGTCAAGTGGAGATGTCCAGTCTAGGAGTTCAGGAGAAATATTTCAAGCTGTCGGAAGGACAGGGGAGAAGGGAGAAGTCCTTCAGAAACTGAGGGAGACATCCTGGGTGACCAAGGGAGTTGCTTTAAATGACTATTTAACGAGATGGAGTTGGGAACCAGTCAGAAGAGAGAGCACATGTCTATCTATTTTGAGCAGAGAAAGGTTTATAACAAGAAATTAAAGAACACAGATTTCCTGAAATCATTTTTTCTCAGTTTGAGAGCTAATATAAACAAACTTGTTGTGGGTTAAGTCTCATCCCCACCCCCCAAAAATTCATATATCCAAGTCCCAACCCCCAGTATGATAACACACTGTGACCTTATTTGTAGATAGGGTCGCTGAAGCGAAAGTTAGTTAAGATGAGGTCATTAGGGTGACTCCCAATACATTATGACTGATGTCCATAAAGAAGAGGAAATGTTGGTAAGCCTGGCGGTCAGATATACGTTCATGGGAAGGCGTCGTCCACGCATGTGAAGCCCAGGGACCGGCGCTCGTGACCCAGGTCTGGAGGGAACAGCCAAGATGAACAATTAAATAAAAATGAAATAAAGTGTTTCTCCTCCTCCTCTCTCTTCCTGCCTACCTACCTATTCACCTTCATTCCTGCCTGGCTCCTTTCCTTTAAAAAAGGTGGGGGCGACTTAGACACCCCATGAACACAGGGAAAGCATCTAAGAAGGCGGAGGCAGAGGCTGGCGCATCGCGCCTACAGGCTAAAGGAGATCGACGGCCAGCAAGCAGCCAGGAGCAAGGAGAGAAGCAGGAAGAGCCTCTCACAGCCGCAGCAGGAGCCACCATGCAGACCCTCGAGCTCCACCTCCGGCCTCCAGACCATGAGACCAGGCATCTCTGGAGCTCGTCCATCCTGTTTTTAGCACTTTGTTGAGGCAACCCCAGCAAAGTGAGACAAAAGAAAGCAATAGATCTACATTCTTCCCACTCAATGTCCGTCCCAAACATATCAATCTGCCTCCACAAACGCCACACCACCAACTCCATGGGTCACTGACAGCGTCCAACCTTCGGGAGCTACGCAGGTCCCAGGTGATTCCTCACTGCGGACCAGTGGCAGCTCCTTAGCTTTCCCTGTGACAGAGGGACAAGATAATGGAGTGATTGTCTGTGTGGACTTTGAACCAGACAGACGGACGGTTGAGACCCTCTCGTGCCACTTCAAAGAGGCACGACTGGGCCCAGCTGGCCGCTCCTTGTCGGGGAGCTGGGCCAGTAACAGCAGTAGCAGCGCCTGCTCCGTGCAAGCTTCTGCCATGAATGGAGGTGCAGCAGGGGTCAGAGCTCCTGAGGCATTGTCAGCAGCCCGAAACAGCTACTGCTGTTACCTCGAGCATCTTGAGGCCTCTCTCCAGGGTTCTTGTGGGTCCGAGAGAAGATTTCATCAGGCCCACCCATTCCGGGAACAAAGAAGTCAGCACAGACATTTGAAATCAAAAACAAATGAGATGTACTGAAGACAGTGCAGCCTTTAAGAGAGAGGGTGAGAAGGGTCATATCCCAAGAGGCCATGAAGAGCTTCCGGCTGGGTTTTAAAGAGTCCAGTAGCCCTTACTCTGCCCAGGGGTGTCCTCGCGGCCCCCCTTTACTGGAGGACATCAGGCTGGCACCACTTGGTTTGTTACCTTTTTGGAGACGGCCAGTTCCCTCCCCCCACCGCACTGACTCACTACCAGCCCGGCTGCGTTGACTCAGACGACGTTAAATTGGGGTCAGCCCTTGGATCAGCCAAGCCCTGAAAGTTAGACGAAGATCCAAAAATGCAACAAGTGGAGGCTTCTGGTAGCCCAGCGGGCCCTCTGCCACCTATGCAGGCCCAACAGAAGGCTGCCTAGAGCCAGGGAGAGGAGTGAGCTCATGGGCCCAATGGGGAAGGAGAAGAGGAGCTGGAGGAGAGCAGCCCGGCGCGTGCACCTGACCAGCAGCCCCAGCGGGGTGCAGTGCTCACCAGCAGTCTGACCGGGCCCTCCTCTGGCTGAGGGGACAGAGGCATCCCGCCCTGTGGAGCAGCCCGACAGCCCGTGGCACAGCTGCCAGAGCAGAGACGGGCCTTGGGTCAGCGCATCAGAAGAGGGCGCCCGCGTCCCGGAGAGGCCGTGCCTAGTGTGCGGCTGCAAAAATACACCTTTGGGAAGCCCTCTGCAGGGACTGCTCGGGGGCTTGAACTATGGGCTCCTGTGCGGGGACCCTGGCGGTTTTCATGGTGTTACTGTCCCCACAGTGGCTAATTGGAAATTACCAAGAAGTAACTTGTAGAGAAATCAAGGCCATAAATGAAGTAAATCAAACGAAAATTGACTGTCACTCTAGAAAATCAGAGCAGTGGTCCTAGAAGGGCAGGTGAGAGAAGGGGTCCGTTAGATGAAGTATATGCAGGTGCTGGTTTACAGCAATGCACCTGCAACCCACACCATGTTACGATGCGATAGTCCTGCAACTGAATTAATTTGTAAAAAATTAAAATAAAATCCAGTCCATCAACAAAAAGTATCATCAGCTCATCAAGTTCTTAAAAAGTTAACAGCCTGTTGCGAGTCTAGGAGCCGGCTGTCACTGAGCCCCGTGTGACTTCGGAGCAGCGCTTCCCCAGCTAAGGGGCAGATCAGCAGCCGCCTTCTGCCCTCACCGAAGCCGCTCTCCGCTGCTGGCACCTGCTCCGGCACCTGTGGGTGCCTCCCAGCAACTCCCCTGTGGCCCACCCCTGGAAGCTGACTTGATAGCTTGCAGTAAGGGACAGAGCTATTTCAGGTACAAACTGGCTCCTGTCCTCATTTTGCAGGTGCCGGCGCCCCTGAGAAGCCCCGCTCCATGCAGGAATGTGCTGACTCCCATCTCTAGGGTTGGGGGCCTCGGTACTGCACCCAGCATCCTTCAGGCCCATCCCCCGATGTGATGTGGGCTCTTGCTCCCTTTCTCGATGCTCCCCGTCCCCCTCGCTCATCACCCAGCCTGCACAGGCACTGAGGTCTCTCTACCTGCCTGTGGAAGGTGCTGCTCCTTGACTTCCCGAGAAACCCGCACAGCCTTACTCTGAGCCCACACTGTCGCCCTCATCGTGCTCAGGGAACTGTCCCCATGGGCTTTTGTCCTCTTGGGGCAAGAGCCTCCCCTCTGCTTATATCTGCCTGCAGGCTGCTTAGGGGACAGTTCAAAGCATTTACAGGAAAATGTCCTTTTCTTCTCCAGTAATGAGGTGCAGAGGCCCTGCTCTCCCGCCAGCCCACCCAGACAGAGGTGAGGAAAGCCCTCAGCCCTGAGGTGCAGCCCTGCAGCTGCCTGTAGCCCCAGCACGTGCTCTGGTCTGCGCTGATCAGATGTGCGTGTGAGGCCTGTAGTCAGGTCAGGAAGGCAGGGCCCTGAGCCAGAATCTGGGAGACAGGAACTCTCTCTGCCCCACACTCTTGGTGACCTGAGACAAGCCACCAGAACCCTGATGGCACACAGCTCCCCTCTTGCCTCCATACAAAATCGTTAGGCAGAACACAGGCCTGAGAGGTGCAAGAGCACATTGGAGATGATTTACAATCAGCATTCCTTAAGAAGTTGTTTACAAAGGCAAAGTAACGCTGGGAATTTGCTGGAGGCAAAATGGAGTTTTATCTGAAAGATTTTATTGATCACCCTACCATTGCTGACCTCAGTAAATCCCCCACCGCTGCACAGGGAGCCAAAACGTGGAGAGAGCAAACCCTCCCTGAGCGCATCTCCGGGCTCAATAATGCTATTAGAAGGACCACAAATACCCCAGCGTGCCTGACGCGTCCAGACAGAAAAACAGGAGCAAAGCCTAAGTGAATTCCTCCCGCCCAAGCTCCTACCTTCTTCCTCAGCTCCACCACCCAAACAAAATTGCCCAATCTAAGGTCTTGCAAGATGGACACACCCTGGCACAGCAGCGGCTGCGCACAGTCCACATACATCCCAAGGACCCGGGTGCCAGTGCTGGGCTCTGGGGAACAACCAAGATGAACAACTAAATAAGATAAAATGTTTTGGAGAAGGAGGAGGAGGAGGTGGAGGAGGAGGAGGAGGTGGAGGAGGAGGAGGAGGTGGAG